>JARHVA010011020.1:0-102037 GCA_037957365.1 Torreya grandis
GGATTCACCACTCATGATAGGTGGAAGGCAATTTTGATATTATGTTGGCTGGTAATAGTTACTTTATGGTGAATTTCTCTTTCGTGTCTGATCAAAATCAGATCTTTGAGGGAGGCCCTTATTTTTATGATTGGATTGGCCTTTTTATCAAGCCTTGGAATGTGGGGTTTAACTCAGTGGAGGATCTTCCATCCCATGTCCCTATCTAGGTCTGCCTACTGAGACTACCTCTAGAATTCTAGCATGAGGATATCCTGCATCAGATTGCTGCCATGATTGGGACACCAGCTGCAATATCGCATCAATCACTAAACAAAAAGGTTATTTCCTATGCGTGTATTTGTGTTGATATTGATTTAAATAATCCTCTGCCAGATTCTATTGAAATTTTCCTAGGCTCATCTTCTTGGATCCAACAACTAGACTATGAATACATTCCCTTTCGCTGTTGAATTTGTCATGTGTATGGGCATTTACAGTGCCAATGCCCTCAGGATGTCAAAGATAGTGGCACACAGGGAGGGTCTTTTGGCCCACGATCGGCCAAGGATGGTACGAGGATTGGCCAATCTAGTTATAATGGAACTGGGAATACTTAGTCTGACACTGCTACAAAAGGGAAAGCTCACATGAATATTTCAAGTATGGGGCAAGGCCCATCCACTTCAACTAGTCCTGATAGGAATGGATTTATCCCAATCCAAAACCGTGCTAAGGGAAGAGGATAAAAGCATCTACATTTAGACCAGTAGGTGAACTTGGGGTTTAACCATTTTGAAACTCTTGATAGCATGCTTATAGAGGAAGGCATTCCTTGAGTGGATCAGTGTGGGGTGCTTGAGTCAGAGGGGAGGAATTCTAGTCTTAATGGCTCCTAGGATTGTGTTGCTCAGTAGATCCTAGAGCCCTCTCTTGGCCCTGAGTTTGGGGCCCTTGTGGTTCCTCCTACCTCATAGGACAAGGACGTTCACTAGGCAGATTTGGTCAACAATGTGGGCAATTCTAGTAAAGAAAAAGGATCCTTTGCTACTCTGGGTCTGATGTAAAGACCTTTTAAGAAAATTTCCTTTTCTACTCCCTCTAGATCTAGATGTAAGAAGGATCAAGACAAAATTAAACTTATAGGTGACTTACTGGTAGAGTTGGGGGTTGTCAAGCCCTTGGATGAACATTTTCCTCACTCTACTCAATGATTATTCTGTCATGGAATGTGAGGGGGTTGAATAGCATCCCCAGACAAAAGGGTATGTACAAATTGCTGATTGAACATTCCCCAAATATTTTTTGTATTCAAGAGAATAAGCTCTCTATGGATTCCATGTTTACTTGTGCTCCTAATATTTGGCTTTGTGGCCACTGCTAGTGCATTGGCACCTTGGGGACCTCTAGTGGTCTTGCTATGTGATGGGATCCTAGGAAAGTTACACCTCTCTACTTGATGTCTTGTCTCTCGGCCCTCTCAATGGTTGCTTCCTCTCATGAGAATGGCAAGCTGATCTTGGTGACTAATGTATATGCTCCTATTGACTCCCCTGGGTAGCTCAAGCTCTGGGAACATATTTGGTATGTCAAAAGCTACCATCCTTTCTTGCCATGGGTTGTGGCTAGCAATTTCAACTCTATTCTTAGCTTGGAGGAGAAGAGGGGTGGGCTAGCTCATTTGGGCCCATCTTTTGAGCTTCTTCAACAAAATATTAATCTTTTACACCTCTCAGATGTTAAACCCCTTAATGGGATATTTACTTAGAACAATAGAAGGATTGGGGAAGCTGCCATCTCTGAGGACCTAGACAGGTTCCTAGTTTCTTATTTTTGGCTTTCTAGCTCCATCTATCTTTCTTCTAAAATTATTGAGTAGAGAGGCTTTGGCCACTAGCCCATCAAGTTATCTACTAGTGATATTACTGGCCCTAAGAAGCCTCCATTTAAGTTTCAGCTAATGTGGCTTCGCGATTCCTCACTCCATGATATAATGGCCCATTGGTGGAGACAGGAAGGCCCTACTTATGGCACTACTATGTTTTCCTTATCTAAAAAATTGCAATATATCAAAAGGAAATTAAAATATTGGAACAAAAACTGCTTTGGTAATCTCCATTCCATGAGAAAGAGGGTGCAAGACTAGATGGATGTCATTACCAGGCAGATTTAGGATCATGGCTTGTCTGAAACACTTAGCATTACTGAATCTAAAGCGTCTACTGATCTAACTGAGTGGGATCTTTGTGAAGAAATTTAATGGAAACAGAAGGCTCGAATAGATTGGCTCTAGGAAGGGGACAAGAATACTACTTTCTTCCATAATTTTTTGTAGGCTCACCGTAACGAGAATTTCATCTCCTCTCTTGTTACTTCAGATGGGACACGTCTGACCTCTTCTCAAGCTATATCTAGGGAAACTATTTGGTTTTACTCAGCTCTCTTTTTAGATGAACAACTTTCAACTGAGGCAATAGAGGATACCATGTTATCCTATATTCCTTCTGTTGTGACACCAAAACTAAATGAATCTCTTATGTAGCTAGTTGGTTTGATAAAACTGGAGGGAGTGGTCTTCAGCCTATGCAAAGGCAAAGCACCATGGCCAGATGGTTTCCCTGTTGAATTCTTTTAGGACTTCTGGGATATTATTAATCATGATCTTTTGGATGTGGTTTAGGAATCTTATGCCCACAAAGAAATGCTCAGGGCTTTGAATGCTACTTTCCTAGTCCTTATTCTGAAGAAGGAATAGGCAAACTAGCTAAATTTCTTTAGGCCCATTGCTCTTTGTAATGTGGTCTATAAAATCATTACTAAGCTTCTTGCGGAGAGGCTCAAAGTTTGTTTTCCCATAGGTATTTCTAAGGAACAAGGGGCTTTTGTGGAAGGCAAACAAATTTTGGATGGAGTGGTCATTGCTTCCAAAGCTATTCACTCTATGAGTATCTCCCAGGAATGTGCCATGGTCATTAAGCTTGATATGGCTAAGGTGTATGATAGAGTCGATTGGGGATTCTTACACAAGGTTCTCTTGGCTTTTGGGTTCAATTAGGCTTGGGTGTGGTGGGTTCTGATTTGTGTGACTACTCATTCCTTCTTGGTCCTTATCAATGGTGAACCCTCATAGCTTTTTGGCACTTATAGAGGCCTTCGCTAAGGAGATCCACTCTCCCCATATTTGTTTATCATTATGGCTAAGGGACTTGGTTGACTTATCAAGTCTTGTGTTTCTCAAAATATGCTTCAAGGCTGGAAATGGGGGGTTGGATTACCCATCTTGACCCACCTCCAATTTGTTGATGATACAACCCTTGTTGGGAGAGCTAGGATTTGTGAAGCTGAGGCATTTCAGCACACCCTAAATACTTATTTGGCTGCTTCTAGACAAAAAGTTAATGATCACAAGTCCTCTATTTTCTTCTTCAACACTTCTGAACTAATCTAGTAGAGGATTGTTACTACCCTAAGGTTTCAAACGCAATCTCTCCCTCTGACTTACTTAGGAGTGTCTATTGTGGTGGGAAGATAGCCAAGGTTGTTCTGGCAGAATGTACTTGACAAACTAAGGAAAAAAGTTAATCACTGGATGCATAGGTGGCTCTCTACTATCGATAGGATGATACTTCTACAATCTATGATTCAGGCCCTTCCCATATATTAGAGTATGGTGCAGGGTGCCCCAGTATATTTTCTTAAGGAATGTGATGCCCTCTCCTACCAATTCCTTTGGTGTGGTAACCTACAAAATACCAAATGGAGCCTCATAAATTGGGATACTATGTGCTAGCCAAAGAAGGAAGGGGGTCTCGGCCTATGTTTCACTATCATGTGCAGCCAAGCTCTCACGGCCAAACTCTATTGGCTCTAGTGTTCTAGTCCATCTCAGCTATGGGCCCGTATCTTGTCTTACAAGTATTACCTTGGCACTGACTCTTTTGATATTTCTAGGTTGCCACTTGAGGGAAGAGGATCTATGGTGTGGAACACCCTCAATCTTAGAGCTCAGCTTGTGAAATGCAGTCTCTTTTAGATTTACAATAGTGGAATTGAGGCCCTCTTTTGGAGCAACTCTTGGGATGGGTCTCCTCCTCTCTTATCCTCCTATCCACACTTGCAACCTCTTAGTGAGTCTTTCCTTGTGGCTGGATGGAATACAGTGGCTCATTATAAGGAAGCCTTCAACTTGGGCATGGCTATGGGTTTCTAATGGAAGAATTCTTTAGACTGGCCATCGAGAGGCTCTATGAGGGATCGACTAGAGTTATCTTAGATTCTAGACTCTAGAGGATGTAGCTCTTTGTAGGAGCGTGATGTCTTGGCTTGGGGGGGCACTCCTTCTAGTATGTACTTTGTTTCTTTTGGGTACCTAGCTTTGACAAAGCAAGTTTTTGGCATCACGGAGACCTCTTGGGTGAAGAAAGTTTGGAATCAATTTTCATGGCCTAAGTGCAACTTCTTCCTCTGGATTTTGGTTTACAATAGGTGTCTTACTTGAGACAATCTCTGCAAATGAGGCTCCCTAGGGCCCTCCATATGTCGTTTATGTCACAACAGTGAAGAGACTATTTCTCACCTTTTCTTCCAATGCTCTTTTGCCAAGAAGATTTGGCACCTCTGGTGGGAGGCGTGGGGCTGCTCATGCTGGCATGTTTCTTCTCTAGCTAAATTTTGGGATCAGCTAGGCCACCCTCCTTCGAAGGCTTCTGTCCTTCAGGTGGCTTGGTCCATCGGCCCATCCTTTATTATGTGGCATATTTGGCTAGAGAGGAATAGGAGGATCTTTTAGGATGTGCGCTTAGAGCTCAGGATCTTGTGGGGGAAAATTATTAGTTTGCTTTAGGAAACTCTCCAAGTGAAGTGTAACATGGCTACGGGTCTGGACACTGTTAATGCTGCCATTTTCTCATGTCTCTCCTTTGCGCTTCCTAGTAACAATCACACTACTCCTCTTACTCACTCTACAAATGGCACTTACCAGCAGCTACTTCTTATTAATCATGTGGGGCATTGGACTCCCCCTGTGGTTGGTGTGTTAAAAATCAACACCAACAGCTCCTCACGGGGAAATCCTAGGATGGCAGGTACTGGGGGAGTTAGGAGGGATAGCACTGGTAATATCCAATTTTGCTTTTCTATTTACAAGGGCTACCACACTAATAACCTTATGGAAGCCATGGCTATCTTGGATGTAGTGCAACAGTGTTGCCAACTTGGCTGTCACAGAATTATCTGCGAGTCAGACTCGCAGGTGGTGGTCAACTTATTGAATAAAAGGAACTTCGGGACTATGGATTGGCATTTGATCACGATTGTTCAACAGATCCTCTAGCTATGTATTTCCTTGGAGTCTATATCTTTTAGGCATATCCCTCATGAGTGTAATGATGTTGCTGATAGTTTGGCTAAATGGGCCTCTGAGCACGGCCTAGCCTGGAACATCTCTGATCATATGATGCTTCCCCTGAATCTTTTTCAAAAGTTGGTCCAACTTGTTGACCAGGATAAAGCTTTGTAATTCTCTTGTTTCCTATTTTGTTTTTCAATAAATTTTTACCCCTCTTTTATTTAAAAAAAAACTTTCAAAATAAGAGGGTGAAAAACATTTGAATTCCTATCGTTTTAAAGGTTCAACAGGATAGGAAATGCATGTTGGCAACAAAGGCATAATGGTTCAAACAAAGGGGGTATTACATTACAATTCAGATCACAAATATTTACATGTAAGAGACCTTTTAATAGAGTAACACCAAATTCAATTAAATATTCCTTTTGTCTTTTCACCATATTATTCTTCTTCATTGGGGTCATTCTTTAAAAAAAAAATTGCAACATGTTCATTGGTAGATATTTTTCCTCCTATGTAAACATTTTTTTTTCACTTTATATATATATATATATATATATATATATATATATATATATATATATATATATAATTTCATGGGTTTTCCCATATAAAGATCTTTTCAAAATTGTTCAATAATGAAAAATTAAAAAATGAAAACTTGGAGAGGGAGGAGAGAGTTGTATAGAGCACTAATATATGTAGGATTTTAGGGTTTTCACCTATTTTCACACTGCTAATATATTTGACCTAGTTAGGAACTATTCCTATTATGAAAACACATTTACCATGCTAAGTAAATCTTACCATCTACCCTTTGTGTGGTTTTTCACCTTCCCTATATTAAATATCCACCATCACCCCTTTTGCATCATTTGATGTAGGTATCACTAATGAGAACTAGAGAAGCCATGGCAACAAAACAAACTCTAAATTTTTTATTGAAGGTCTACCATAAGGTATTGATTGTGAATCTTATTATACTCTACCATATATGGTTCTAAATTTACAAGAGTTTGATAAATCCTATCATTGTTTCAAAAAAAATACCCTAGATGCTTACTTTGTCAATTGATTTCCTTTGGAGATCCTTTTGAAACAATAGGTTCACAACCATTGGTAAGTCCATGGGGTGAAATTAGAAGGATTCCAGAACCTCACTAAGTGTTTCTTCCTATTTCATTTCAAATACCTTAAACATTGGAAAGCTATTGTTATCCATGGCCCATGGTTTATTTGCAACACTATGGTTGTTTTCTCCTATTGGACTTGAGATTTTCAAATCTCAGAATAAGATAAACTTAAAATCCTAGTATGGGTAGAATTTATAGGCTTACCTATTCCTCTATAGATTTTTTTTACCAATTTATCAAACCTCTAGGTTACTTTATGTTCCATTAATAACCAAATTTATATGCAACTCAGCCTTAGAGAAGGTTCTATGTCAAAATAGATCTTGCCAAAGATCAAAAAAGAGTCCATTGATATTCAAGTGGTAAATAATTGATTCTCTTAGTGTGTGCTATGTATTAACCCTAAAAACACTTATTTATGGTGTTAGGATTTAGACTACATGATTATAAAATGTCCTCTAATGGTCCCCACTCCTTCGGTCCCAAAAGACAAAAGTGGGTTTGAGGCAAAACCCCACCCATTTGATGGGTGGACCATGATTTATAATAGGAAAAATAATACTACCCATGGCATTATTAGACCCCAACCAATTATATATCGACCCATAAGGGCTCCAAGCTCCTCAACCTTTACTGATAAATCCCCACATTATTAATTTTTTAATCTCCACCTCTCATCTCTTGGTCCCTAAAGGTAGTCACCAATTTTGTGTCTTTCCCATCTCCTTCTCTTATGGTTCCATTGTCAAAACCCATTTAGTGGTGAATGATTTGGATTCAGATCAAGAGATTATAACCCTCAACCATAAGGCTATTATATGTCACTCACATAGTCCCTCTCCCTATATAGATGAAGATTATATACCAAACAAATGACAGCCCTTCAATCTTGGAGAATTCTCTCTTCCAAGCTCAACTTTCAATTAGTTTTTAGCCCTCTCTAACCTCATATATGGAAATGATATGAATTTGGACATTTCCTAATGATATTTTATTATTGAAAAATTAGATAACTTACTGGTTCAACTCATAATTATATGGTCAAGAATAGTTGTCATCACTTTGCTTGAATGAAAGTTTTATGTAGGCAAAAATTCAAAATTTTTGGCTTTTTTCTTCAATCTACAACTCACACTATCTGGCCTAGGGACCTTTTTAAAGCCACCTATCATGAGTCTAGTTTTAGGGGATTTATCACCTTAATGGGACATGATTTATTTCAAAATATTATTTCCTAGGGTTTTGACCCCACCCACCAAGTGCTCTATACTATTTTTGACTTTGATAATTGCATCATTATCCTTGTTAGCTTGTGTGCCTATAATGATGTTGTGTAACTCACATTGATCTAGAGATGGTTGGTTGATTCCCTTATATATGCATAATGGATTCTTTGTGGTGATTTCAACATGATCAAATTTGTAGAAGATAAAGAAGGTCATATTCTCATGAGATGGTGTGCAAGAGAATGGGAATATTTGTTTTACATGTGAAACAAACATGGGGTATTCAAACCAAACCATCATAGAAGTAGAGATTAAAATTCTCTATGGTTCACATGGTCAAATTTACATCAAGGAGAAGATTGAGTCCTCAAATGTCTTAACCATTCCTTACTTGTTAAATAACATATTTTCTTCTTTATTCATGTTCATGGTTGGCCTGTGTTTATTATTCTAGACTCTTTATTTTTTGACCATCATCCCATTTGTTTCTACATAGAATAGAACTCTAATAAGGTTAAACCCAAGGGTTCCTAGTTTTACCTCAACACTACCCATCTGAAGCATGATTAGACTATTGGTCATATCATCAAGATTTAGAACCTAGATCTTAGACCCATAGGTGACACTAGATGGATTGAGTGGTGGTCTAATGTTATATCTTATACTACTTTCTTTTGGATCTATGTCAAATAAGTATCTCTCTTTAGAAAGTGTGTTCACAATGATACAAACCATGAATACCTTAGATTTTCATAGGAATTAGAAGTTACACCTTTAAACCTTCATTTATAAACTTAGGATACCATGTGGAGACATAAACACTAGGTTGTGGAGGCTTATGAGGACAAAGGAGCTCAACTCCAAGAAAGGATGCATTGGTTGAAGGTAAGAGACAAAGTGACCAATAAATTTTTTTCTCTTCTTTCATCAAGACAAGATATTAAAAAATTAAATCCAACAGAAGTGATTCAGACATGCTTACCAAATTATTTGATATCCTCCAAGCCTTTATGCATCACTACCATGGTGTCTTTGTGATGAAACTTCCATCTCTTATTCATAAAGTTTCCCTATCTCAATGTCTTTTCATGGCCCCCTGTAAGCTTTTTTAAGCACAAAGAGTTAATTTTGATAGACCTCTCAACATCAATTACCTTAAGGAAATTGTTATGTAGATGACATTTAATAAAGCCCCAAGTATTGATGGCTTTTTCTATGAATTTTATAAAACCCTTTGGGATACAATTAGGTCTTATTTTATAGAGTATATTATGAATCTATCCTGACCAAATCTTTGGGTCATCACATCAATTTGGGAAACATAAAATTCATTCCCAAGGAATAAGACCTTGAAGTAATTACCAACTAGATATCCATCACTTTGCTTAATGTTTCCTACAATATATATATAAAGTATTATCTCTCAAAATAAAATACTTGCTTCCCTTAATTGTGTAGAGTGAGAAAATAGGTTTCATTCAACATGGATATATTTTAAATAATTCTATTTCCATTTGGGAAGGTATGGAATGGTCTAGAATATCTAACCAGAAGGTATTGTTCATCAATATTGATTTTGATAAATCCTATGATCAGATTGAATGGCCTTTTATCATAGTTATACTTTAGGCTCTAGGGTTTGGTCCCAAGTTTGTTCACACCATCAATATGTTGTTTTAGGATGTTAGGGCCTATATTTCCACCAATGGCTCCCAATATCAACACTTTTAGATCCATAGATCCATTAGATAGTTGTCCCCTTACTCCTTCACTTTATGTTTTGGCTGCAAAATGATTTAGTTATGTATTAGCTTGTTATGCTTCCAAGGGTTTGGTCAAGGGGATCTCTCTTCCTAATTTAGATCATAAATTAATTAAAGGGAAAAAAAATTTATGATTCCTTCCTAAATCTTAAATATGTTGAATACTCTATTAAACATGTCATGGACTATTTCGATATATTTTGCCTTACATCTAGGTAATCTATTCAATGACGTAAGACTCAATACTATCACCAATATCTATCACCCAAACATCCTTAGTTGTAGGGGTATATGTGGAAATGGATCCTTATTAGGTTATAGTTTAATTTCTTGGGCATTTTATTTAATTATAGAGCCTCTCCTATTTAATTATGGTCTTATGTGGTTCAAAGAGCTAAGAAAAAAATCTCCTTTTGGATCACTAAGCCTTTGATTTTGTCCAAGAAATTCTAGATTTGTTTTAAGGTGTTCATTGATACTTATGTATACTATTCATATTTTTGGGGTCCTTCCAATGCCTCTTATGTAAAGCTTGAAAATCTTCTATGATACTTTATCTAGACCAATTCTAAGGGGCACCAAGGTTTTTATCGAGTTTCTTGGGCTATCTATTACCAACCTAAAAAATTTGGTGGGTTAGGACTCATAGACATTAAGATTCAAGGGCTCAATCTTGGGGTTAAACGGAACATCATAAGATTGGAAGGGGAAAAATCCTATAAAATTTTGCTAAGACACTACATCTATCAAGGTTACCTACTCAGTAGAAAAGACAGGTAAGGAATTAGCTTTCATAGTGCACTTATCTCTTTGGTGACAGTCAAAGTAGGGGTCACTTTGTCATGCAAAGTATTTGTAAGTCCTGGGAAAAACTCAAACCCCACCTAATTTGGGTGGGGTATGGGTTTAGAAGTGGTCTTTTTCTAAACTCCCAGTCATTGTGGTGGTATCCCTAGTTGAACTTCTATAATGTCCCCTTTGTCATGGTCCCCTAAATCAAAAGCTTGAGGATATTTAAGAATTTTATTCTCAAATTTGGTGATCTCTTTTTTAATAACTCTATGGACTAGCTTCCTTGTCTTATGATAAAATCTAAGTTTCATATTAATAAAGAATATGTAAAATCCATTTTAGAATTACAAAATTCCATATCTAATGAATACATGCACAAAATTACAGTTTCCTCTCTCACATCATGGTGGAAGGATTGGTCTTGTCACATAACCACACCATTTTATCGATACTCTCCTTAATTGGGTTTAAAAAATTGGCCCCTCAAAATATTGATATTGATGTCCTCAATAACTAATGGTCTCCCCAATCTCTCCATTAAGTTTGAGCCTAGAGATTTGATAATATTTGGGTAACTTTTATTGATCCCAAAAAAACCCATTTCCTTTGGTGTATCCTCTGCTAAGGTTTACCCATGTAGAATAAGCTCAAGCATATGGAGGTTTTAAATCCCATTTTTAGGGATTGTCATCACCCAAATATTATCAAGCATCTATTTTGGTTTTTCTCTCATGATCAGTCAACCTGGAGATGGATTCATACCCTTTTCAAACCCTTTAGGCCTAAAATGTTCACTTGAAAAATAGATCTCCTAGGGGACTCTACCTTGTTGCCTATAATATATAATAGATTTTGGTAGATTTTTTGTACTAATATTTTGCTTTAGATTTGTAAACCTAGAAATCAAACATGTTTTAATAATGAATCTATGAAAAACAATTTATATAACTAATAAAGTTGTGATTTTTAATGTTACCTTTTAGATACATAGTCAAATAGATAAGGTCTGAATTGAGTTTAATCATCTATAGTTCCTCCTAAACCATTGAGGGAATTTTTATTCTGTGATCAATCATGAGCCTATTGATCCCCCTCTTCACCAATCCCCTCTTAGGGGTCATGGGCATGGGGGGAAGTGTGACCGTTCTCACATCCATAGGTGTCAATGATAAAGGAGCTCCTATCCTCACTCTCTCTAGCCATTTCCTCCTTAAGAATCTAATAGAGTCAAAAAATATAGTGGAGGTGGGGGCGTGAAGACCCCCTCCATAGGATAAATTCCTATAGTTGGTGTTAGCCATCTCTCCTCCCCACTAGGATTCTTAGGTGCAACATGATTATAAATATAACAAGTAGGTTGATAGTTGGGACCCCCTCCTAGTTGATGAATATCCCCTAGCCTAAGATGGTTGGGGAGGAAAGCCTTAGGACCCTCTACATTTTCTCCTCCACCAACCTCCATATTCATAGCTACTACTTCGTTTTTTCCTTTTTGTTTATGCTATTTCATCCTCTCTTTTTCATTGATGTTCACTTGAGTTAGTTGAACTATGGTTATTGGTTGGGTTATGGCCTATATTAGACTTTTATTTATCTATAGGCTTCTTTAGATCCATGTGGATTTTAGGGTGTGACTTTTCCACCCATTTCTTGTGTGATTACATTTTACTATAAGTTCTTGTTAAAATAATAGTAAACTTTTTAATAAAAAATAAAATAAAATATCACTTGATATTGTAACTATATTTCCAAACATAGAACATGTTAGAGACTTAGATTACACCCTAGCTGAGCAAAGGATTGTTTAGGTCCTCTACTCAAATCTAGTCCAACATGGGATTGACCCTAGGTTGTGGGTTACCTAATATTTGGTAAGACCTCTAGGATTTTTAATGAGGCTAGCTCCTTTGATGTATCACTTAGCTCATTTAAACTAATACCTATTATTTTGGGGGGTGAAAAGGGAAAGAAATATAATTGAAAGGGAAATATAAGCTAATGTTGGTGATGCACCTAAATTGATTACTCATCCATTCCATTTGAACTTCTAAAAACACTAATGAGACAAGAAAAATATTGAATCTACAAATCCAAATGTTTAATATGCATTAATATTTCATGAAGAAGTTCACTAAATGATCAAAACCTAAGGGAAGTGATGGAAAGGCCTAATTCAAGGCACTAACCAGTCAATGCATCCACTTTCAGCTTCAATCAAATGATATTAAAAACTAAACATGACCTACATAATAATATAAGCTAGTAGCTAAGTGAAATTAGGACTTGACAAGGGAGAGATTTCTACCACATATGCAAATCAAACTAACATTAACACACTATACTAGAATAATGAAATCTAAAACAATCATCCATTTATCTAAGGAGGTTACAAAGATCAATCTTGGTAGAGTCTAGTCATGCCTAAGAGAGGGGTCATTTTTAAGGATTAAAACCTTGTATTTATAGTAGAATGGGATGAGAGAGATGAGGATCATATGTATAAGGATGGAGAAGGGATCATAATGACCAATATTTCCAATCATCTAGTGTTGATTTAGTTATAAAAGATCATAATGCTTAAGATTACTTCTAAAATGTGGATACAACAATCGTATCATTCCCTTTCAATCTATTTCTAGCCTACATTGATGCTTATTATGGTTAAAATGGTAGGATCAAGCAATTTTCAAGCTGAATTTTAGTGTTGATATAGTTATAATAGCTAAATCAATATGTTATGATCTTGTTCCAGCATTGATTGGTCCTTATTGGTTCATTTGTGGCATGTAATAATGGAAATAAGGGTCATAATCATGTTTTTGGTTTTGGAAATGAACCCATCAAAGTTGACATGAATACCTTCATGGTATCCCCTTGAAATATTTTCTTTATTTCAACCTCAATCATATTTTATTTCCATTTAAAGTCTCAAGGCTTTAACTTTTGATATCAGCCATTGATCTTGATCTAGGTTTCTAGAATTATGCCATTTGTCAACTATGCATCCCTTCTTAGGATCTCTATATCAATTCCATTTTCTTCTAAAATTGTGTCATATGGTGGACTTGTATTTTATCTAGGCTCATTGGCCTACACACCATTGACCTTATCTAAATGACTCAACATGTGCCATTTATCTTTATCAGTAAGATCAAATGCACATCATTGATCACCCTATTCACCATAATCATGACACTTGGCACCATTATGTTTAATCTTGAGATCCTTTGACTCTTTTAATTGATCCTAACCATTAGATATTCAAATAAAAATTTAACACACACCACTGATCTAACTAGACCCACTAACTTTATCAGATTACCACTCATCATTGGATCCTATCTTGGCTTCCATGATTTGGACACTTGTCTTTACTGTATTTGTCTTGAGTCTATTGAATTTTTAACTTGATGCTCATCATTGATCTCTTCAGCATGATTAAATTCATGCCATCAATTTTATGATTTAACATGCTCTATTAATCTATCTAGACCTACTTACTTCATTAATTATCCACTTGTCATTAGATCTTGACTTAGGATTTTGAGATTTAGACATTTGTTAACCCTACATTTAACCTTGTGATCCTTTAGGGTTTTTGTAATTCAAATGTATTTTTATTATGGATTGTATGTGACATCCCCATGCATGTCCCACTCTACTAGTTCAAGTATAAATGCTTATATCTTGAGATAGAAACATCATCATGAAATTCTACAACCTTGGTCAAATTATAAAGTATTCTTATGAAATTCACAACTAGACTAACTTGATCCTTCCTTTATGACATGCCATGATCATCTAACTCCTTACATTTATAAAATTCACACTTTAAGCTTTCTTAAAGTGTTTCAAAAGCTTGAAAATGATAAGTGATCTTCTCCTAAAGTTTGTCTTCTCTTTACCAATACATCACTCTCTCAACAAGAACCTTGCTCAGCTATCCAAACCACATCCAAACAAAAGTTTCTTATGTGGGCCAATTTTGACCAAATATTTTTGGTAATAGCCTTGGTTTGATCCATTAAGCATATTGAGTCATGATATTTCTTGGAGAAACTATTTTAAAATGGATACAAGGATTCCCTTTCTTAAAAACCTCCTCTTAAAACACCAAGGACCAAAAGGAAACAAAACAAAAACTATGCCTAAGGCACTTATTGAAGGGAAACATAGAATAGAAGGGAAATGTGCATGAGGCACTTAGAGGAAAGTATGAAATCTACTCTAATATGTTAAAATATTATATAATAGTTAAAAAAATCTTCTAATAACAAGGATTTAAATTAATTCCATTGACTGGGATGGGAAATACCTCTCCTTCTAGTTGGGCAAGCTAAAAATCATTATGTTGTTTACATCCATGGATCAAAATAGGACCACTCCACAAGCTATCAAACTTGCTATGGTTACTTTAATTGACCTTATTTTAGTCCCATTTGAGGACTTTGTCCCCTTCCTTTAATTCCTTTTCTATATCTCTCTTCTCAAAGGCTTTCTTGACTTAAGCTTGATGTGACTTTAATGTCTTCATAGCAAGTTCCTTGGTCTCTTCAAGCTCCATAAGCTTTACCATCCTCATGTTCATAGGTTTACTCTCCATCAATTATAATTGATGGGATAACTCCAAGGTAGGTAGTTTAAGATAAATGGGCAATTTGGCTTCTCTCCCATAGACTAGAACATATGGAGGATTTCCAATGGCAACCTTGGGAGTCACTTTATCAGTCCATAAGGTTATCCTTAGCTTTGTATGCAATGTTCTCTTATTTTATTCCATAGTTCTCTTGATAATCCTTATCAAAATTTTATTTGTGGACTCTATCAATCTATTGCCTTGAGGGTATTAATTTGAGGATGTATTTAGGTATATGCCCAGCTTAAGTGCCCATTCACTTGTCTTCATTCCAACAAATGCTAAGACATTATCTAATATTATTATGATTGGTATACCAAAAATTGGTCACAATGCTATCATATAATTCTAACACTATTGTCTCATTATCTTCTCTCATGTAAATTACTTCCATCCACCTAGTGAATTAGTCAGTAGTAGTGAGAACCCACTTGTGTCCTCCACTAGAAGGTGGATTGATCATTCCTATGAAGTCCAATCCCATTACATGGAGGGTTTCTCCACCTAGATTAGGTTGAGGGGAAGGGATACTTTTGTTTTCCTATAAATAGAACACACTTATGACATTTACTAACCCATGCATAAGCATATTTGAATATGCTGGGCTAGTAATAACTAGCTCTCATTACTTTTGTTGTTATTATCTTTAGAGCAAAATGGCCTCTTGCAAGTCCATCATGAAACTACTCCAAAAATTTTGTCACTTGATCGTAATATATACACTAAAGGATTACTCCATTGATGTAGCTTATAAATAAAACCCCATTAAACAATGCATAAGGTATGGATTGAAGTCTAAAATACCTTCTCTTTTATCCATACAAACCTTGAGGGAACTAACCCATTACCAAGAAATGTGTCATGTATTGGAGCCAAATGGTATGAGGTGAAGATGTATTTGTTTATGAGTTTTCTCATGCCACCAAAACAACTTATTTATCTTCTTAAATTTCATCAACCATATGATCACATGATCCTTTACCTCTTACTAGTTTAGTGACCTTGATCTCCATATCATACTCCATGACCTTGGTAATCCAACCAACTCTTCTTTCATTCAAATCCTTATTGAGGAGGAAATCCCTCAATCTAAGATAAGACACCATAAGATAAACCTTGTTGTTAGAGATCATTGGTATGAACTTCTTGAGACTCTTTAAGGCTACAAGAACCTACTTTTATATAAAAGTATATCTTACCTCATACCCCAATAGCCCTAACTGAAAAAGGCAATTGCTTGTTCAAGTCCTTCACCATTACTCTATATTAGCATAGCTAATATGTTGTTAATATTTGAAAATGTGTACAATATGAAATCATTTGAGAAATTAGGATTCATGAGTGAGGGTGCTTGGGTAATGGTTTTCTTGATGGACTAAAATGTTGTTTTACCTTATTTTGACCAAGAAAACACTTGGATCTTCTTTAACATTATAGTAATGGGTTTGAATAGGTTTTAAAAACTAGGTATAAACCTTCTGAAAAAGTTTATCATCCAAAGGAAGCTCTAGATTTCTTTCTTGTACTTGTGTAAAGATAAGGCTAGGATGGTACTTATTCTATCAAGGTTAATGCATAATCCTTCCTTTGAAACAATGTGACCTAAATTTTTCCTTTTATGAATAGAAAACACACATTTCTTGGGATTTAAAGAGATCTCATACTCTCTACATCTTTGTAATATCAACCTTACATGATCTAAGTATTCACTATCATTCTTAGATAAAAATATGATGTCATCCAAGTAGACCATTACTATTTGATTAGTAACACTTGGAAAGCCATGTCCATGGCTCTTTATAAAGTTACCCCTACATTTGATAACCCAAAAGGCATCTTCTAGTAAGCATATGTGCCCCACTTGGTGGTGAAGGTAGTCTTATATTGATCTTCTTCTCTTACCAACACCTAATTGTATCCTAAATACCCATCTAAAAGAGAGAAGCAATCTAAACTAGCAACTATCTGAAGTAGTTACTCCATGGATGGCAAGGGGTAATGATATTTTAAGGAGACTCTATTTAGGTCCCTAAAGTCAATACATAATCTAATCTCCCCATTCTTCTTCCTTACAAGAACTAGGTTTGCAACCCATGAGGAGTGCTTAATGGGAAAGATGATCTTAGATTCAATTACTTTAGTCAATTATTTCCTCATAAGCTCTTCAATTTTGAGGTTTATAGGCCTTTGCTTCTATCTGATAGACTTGGAATTAGTCTCCAAACCTATAGTATGTTGGGATAACTTGGGATCAAAACCTTTTAGGTCACTATACTCCCAAAAAAATATGTCTGGATATTCTCTACAAATCTCAATGAAAGCATGCCTTTCATCCTTATTGCTTACCTTTCCAATATTGAAGAGTTTGTCTTTAAGGATAAGGACTCTTTAATAGTTTTATTCACTTATTGGAATCATTTATTTTTCTCTCCTCATATGGTCTCCCTCATGGAAAATACCTTCAAGGGGACCAAACTTTTAGGAAGCTTGTTAGATCTCAATGAACAACCTTATTCTCATACTAATGTTAAAACTTTTCTTGGTTTATTAAGGAGAACTCTACTTTTTGCTACAAGAAACAAGAATTTGTTTATCAATCTCAAAGACCTACCAATGATATTCATTATCCATCACTAATGGTATTAACACTACTTTAATATGTGGTTTCACTTTGGTCCTTTTCAACTCCTTTAAGATATCAAACTGAGATCCCATGGCTATTAACTTGTCAGCATGTTCTTTTTTGTTCCTTGGTTCTTTTTGGATGTTGAAAGCCTCAAAATCCTCAATTAAGTCCCACATTCTATGTTTTTAGGACTTCATTAAGGGGTTCTTGGTGATATTATAGCCTCTAACTTGATTCACTATCAGTTCACTGTCCCCATAAACTTTCAAATATTTGATCCCTTTACTACTATCCCATTGGAGACCATGGATAATATCCTCATATTATGTTGCATTAAAATAATAACTAAATTAAAACCTATAATAAGAGAAATACTTGTCATTTGAGGTGGATGCTAACATTTCACCTACACCCACTCCATGTTTACTCCTTGAACCATCACATAAAAATTTCCATAAGCCACTAGAGTCTTATTGATGCCTTATGAGTGATGACATGGATTGATTCTCTTCATGTAAGTACTAGACATCTAGGTCTCTATACTCAACACCTTCTAAGGGATCAACTAACTAATTTCATTCTATAGTTCATCTAAGAACATATATGCTATATCTTCAAGATGAGTATTTATCTCTCAACTAGATATGAATTCATCCTCATCAAGGATGATACAATTGAGATTTATGTTATTTGGTCTTTAAGGTTCAATGTGGAATTATGTAATAATCTTAGCTTTGATGGATACCTTGGTCCCATATCTTGTTTTAAAAGCCATGTATGACTAATTTAATACCAAATAACCTTTAATATTTATTATGAATTATATGGATAAGCATAGTGTAAAATGAGGAGGTACATCAAGGATCAATACATCTTGAGCCACTAAGATACTAGGACAAGCATGTAGGGTCAAGTTGAGATATCTGATTATGCCAAATTATTTGGTAGAAGAACCATCAAGTTATAAGACTCTTTTAAAATAGGGCTCATATTTTAGACCAAGCTGATTATTTATGGAATTTAGCATTATTGAGGTGCTAGCCCCATTATCTACCAAGTAATTATGTACTAAAGAATTACCAATGATCATTGAGATATAGAAGGGGGGACGTTTGACCATCTTACTTGATTTCCCTTCACTAGGTCATTTGGCTACACTAATAAGAACCACATTTTCTTTGCTTAGTTCCTTCTTAGGAACCTTAATCTTTGATAATCTTTCCTAAAGGATGTCCATCTAACCAGGCATGGAGAGCATGTCCCATATTGGAATGCTTGCGTTGGACTTTTTCATCCATTCCATAATGTTGATGGGTATACCACCAACCTTTGGTTATACTTTGGGAGCCACAACTATACTTTGAATTTATGAGTTTTAGGGAATAAAGGCATTCCCCTAATTTTGATTCCTTAGAGTCGATGGAACCTTTGGAATAGTAATAGGTTCATTTGGATTTGATAGTGAAGGATTAATGGTCAAAATTTCTTTGACTACTTCTTGATTACCATCCATGTTACTTATTTTAAGCCTTGCATTAGCTACTACTAAGATGTATGCCTAGCTAGAATTAGCCTATATATTAGATGCATAACACTCCTCTTATTTATAGTTTACCATGTAATACCCAACTAGCTTAGTCCTTGATTAGTACTTTTTCCTTGTTGAGGTCCCTTTGGTTTTGTCATCATGGCCACGTCTATGTTCTGAGCCATAAGAGCTTGATTGTACCCATAATTGGTAGCCTATAGCCATTGATCATTGAAATCTTGATTGAAGTTAGTCATTAAGATAACCAAAATACTAATTCCAAGGCATGTTACCCTCTATTTTTTGAGTAATATTATTTTTAATAGGGACCAGAATGTTATATGTGCTTGCAACATTTAGATTATAATTACTCTATCTATTATAGCTAGGCTACCATTGTCCTTGGCCTTGACCTTGGAAGTTTCCTTTATAGGGTGGCCTAGTTGCTTGATAATATTGTTAATGAGGTTAGTATGAGGCTTCATAAGGCCTATTGAATTGAGATTTATTCCTTTCAACATTCACTAGTTCCTTTCCCAAAGATTGGAACATGTTCTTAAGCTCTAGAAAGTTTTTATGTTCTTGGGACTCACTAGATTGACTATTAGAATCCTTTTATTTCTTAGGTAAAGGTATGGTAGCAATTATAGGAATAGAAGGAATGATAGTAAGGGAAGGAATAGAAACATGAGGTGGTTGGATCTTAGGAAATAAAGGCATTGGTAATCTAGGTGTTAGCTTTCCAGATTGTACTAGATAATTTTCTGCTCTGATTTCTAACTCACATGTATTTGGCAATGTATTTCCTCCCATAGACTAGATCATTACTACAATGCCACTATTTAAGGCCTTCAAATAGCAAATAAAGGCAAAGTTAGGGGTAAGCCTAATAAAGACTACGATTTTTTCCCAAGTCTTTTGGAACCTTGTATTGAAGTCTTGCATAAATTCATGAGGGTCTCTTTTAATTATGGTTAATTGTTATGCAAGTGACAAATGGTCAATTTTATCCTCAAATATTTTACACAATGCATCTCCTAATTGATCCCATGATGTAATAAAATTAGCAACAATGATTATATACCAATCTAGGGATTTACCTTTGAAAGATATGGATAATAACCTAATTGATACATTTTCCTCATTGATATTATGAATATTACAAAAATTAGCTATGTCCATGAGGTGCTCAGAAGGGGTTGTAGATTGGTCTCCAAAAAATAAGGGACACTTTTAAGATCTTCTACTAGAATAAGATCATAGTTAGGGAAGTCTAATGAACTTTGACCATTGAATGATACAAAGGGAAAAGCTCTAGGGGTGCCATGGCAATAAAATATTTTAACGAAGATTTTATAGCTGAAGTAGGTCTCAAAATTGGTTTGGGAAGAAAATTGCCTCTATATGGATGTGTATTAACAAATCTTTACCTTTTTACTAAGTATAAAGTAAATTCAACAAATTGAAAGGGAATACCTATAGAAGCTAACCTTTTAGTCACATTTGGTATGATAAGTAGTCACTACTTTACTACCATAATGTTGAATATTCCTTTATAGTCACCAAATGATGTTGCTTGGAAGCTAAAACTATTGCAAATTGATCAAACTAGCATCGAAATTTCACCAATTTTATTTGAAAGTAAGTCCCATCAGGTGTCTATAATAGTTAAAGACTTAGATTTTACCCTAAGTTATTAAGTTATTATTCAAGTCTTCAACTAAAATATAGTCCAAAATTGGAATTGCCTTAGGCTATGGGTTACCTAACCTTGGGTTAGACCTCTAGGATTTTTAATGAGGCTAGCTCCTTTGATGTATCACTTAGCTCATCTCCACTAAAACCTACTAATTTTTTGGGTGAAAAGGGAGATAAATATAACTAAAATGGAAATATAAGCTAATGTTGGTGATGCACCTAAATTGATTACTCATCCACTCTATTTAAACTTCTAAAAACACTAATGAGATAAGTAGAAGACTAAATCTATAATTCCAAATGTCTATTTTGCATCAATATTTCATTCAAAGGTTCACCAAGAGATCAAAACCTAATGGAAGTGATGGAAATGCCTAATTAAAAACACTAACCAATCAATGTATCCACTTGATAGCTTCAATCAAATGACATTAAACACTAAACATGACTTGCATAACAAGATAAACTAGTAGCTAGTTGAAATTAGGACTTGACAAGGGAGAAATTTCTACCAAATATGTAAATCAAATTGACACTAACATACTATACTAGAATAATGAAATATGAAATAGTCATCTATTTATCTTAGGAGGTTACAAAGATCAATCTTGGTAGAGTCTAGTCATGCCCAAGAAAGGGATCATTTTCAAGGCTTAGAAGCATGTATTTATAGTAGAATGGGATGGGAGAGATGGGGATCATGCATATAAGTATTGATAAGGGAGATTAATGACCAATATTTCCAATCATCTAGCATTGATTCAGTTAGAAAAGATCATAAAGCTTAAGATTGCTTATGGAAGGTGGTGACAACATCCATATAAATCTCTTTCAATCTATTTTTAGCCTTCATTAATTCTCTTTATGGTTACAATGACATGATCAAGTCATTTCTAATCTAAATTTTGGCATCGATGTAGTTATAATAGTTAGATCAATTTGTTAAAATCTTGTTCTAGCATTGATTACTCCTTTATTAGTTTATTTGTGGTGTGTAAGAATGAAGATAAGGGTCATAATCATGCTACTAGTTTTGGTGATGAACTCATCAAAGCTAATGTGTATGATGTTGAGGTCAACATACCCCCATTCCTTAAATGGGGACCTTATTTCAAAATATGCAAATTTGTACCTTAAATTTGAAAATTCACTTGATTAGAGCACTGTTAACATGTTTACATGTTATTTTCATTTGAAGATCATTTACACCTAATTTGGTTGGCATATTTATTCATAATTTTAATTTTAATATTGCCTAAATTTTATAACATAGATCTTTATGTTTTAGGTTGTAGCTCCAATGGAGTCTATTTGAAATGGGCAATGCCTAGGTTTCATGATTTTATATCAATATGGCCTTTTACTAACCTTTCATCTATTAAAAATCAAGTTGAATTCATGCTTAATCATCTTTAAACCCTCATTTAAATTACCCTATCTTGAGTCCCTTTGAATCAAATTCAAATTTGGTATGAATGATTTACACGAGAATGATTAATCATGCCATGGACTTAGTTTAATTTTTATCCCAAGGTTTAGCCATGTTTATTAACATGACCAAACCTTAGTCTAAAAAAAATTAATTTTTGGTCCCTTTATATCTCAAACCCCCCTTAGTTATTTCCACATGGTCTAACTAACCATCGGGTCCCTTTATTATGTTTTAGACTTTAGACAAAAACCTTGTCCTTATACTTTATGCCATTTCTGTTATTATTTATGGGGTCCCCTTTATCATGTTTAAAATTTATCTTAAATTTTTAATCTAAGCTCTTACCTATGTTTATTAACACAAAATAAAACCATAGTCCAAAAACTTTATGCTAAGTTTTTTATTTTCCCAAGCCTAACTTAAATATCATTTCCATCTAGATGATTAATGGTCCACATTTTGTTGGGTGATTGAGATCCAATGGTACAAGATTAAAATTAAAAATTCAAAGCCCTAGCCCTAAGCTAAATTTGAACATATTCCAAAGATCAATAGTATGTGTTTGCTTGAGCAATATTTATCTAATGAAACATATTGAGTCAAGACTTCAATAGAGCCTTAGGATAAGAAAGAGGGTGACAAGTGTCACACTTGTAGCCTAAGAACACTCAGCAACCAATGGTGTTCAAACTTGTAGATAAATATCCAATAGAGTACTTTTCTTGGGAAAAGATGATAGGATGGTGTATAGAAAATGTTGAAAAGTTAAAAGACCTAATAATGAACATGGAGATGACATGTGGCATATCTACAAGCTATAAATTAAAGCTCAAGCATATTTCAAATATCAATGGTATTTAAATGAGCATACATATTTTGATCAATGGTTTGTAGAGTAGGATGCATAATTAAATAGATCAAGATCGATAGAGGGTAATTCATCTATGCAAATGAGATCAACGGTGTGAGATCAACATTGAAATTTCAACAAGCTTAGAATAAATGTAATGGTGACAAGTATCACATCCATGAGGAAAATCACAAATCATCTAATGGTGCTTGATCATTTAGATTGAGATCAATGTTTTGTGTTGATCTATTCAAAAGAGAATCTGATGGTGTGAGATCAAGGTGGAATTTTTAAAAGACAATGGTCATTTTTTAAATATTAATGAGTAAAGTGCCATGAAAATTCCACATAGATGCCATGAAGTTCACTATTTAAGTTAACCGGTATCATTAAATCACTAAGAAGAAATTTATAAGAGCATTAGTATATACTAACTCCCTAATTCCACCCTATATTTATCATAATCAAGCATAATAAAGTTGAATTATCATTTGTGCAATAAGAATTCAATCCAAAAATAAAGTGCATACCACTAGTGAGTAATATGAAAAAATTCATGGCCACTATGGAAAATTGAAAAAAGTCCCTACACTACACCATATTTGGGTAATAACAAATTCCATCAACATCACTATCCATTGATGAGAAACTTGCCATTACCAAGAAGAGTAGAAAAGAAGGCCATGATTACTATAGAGGAATTCACCTTTTAAAAAGTGGAACCATTTACTGGTTGGACTCCAATGGAAAGCTAGAGGTTTGGTGAGGTTCCCATACTTAAAAAGGACCCATTGAATCTAGATCAAGCACAATCTAATCAATTGTAGGCTATCATCAAAGTCATGATATAAAAATAGAATAATTTAAAAGAGACTAACATCTTGTCAATCCAAGAAGATAGATTCAAAATATTTGAGGACACCATGATTAAGCTATTCAATTACTTAAAGTTAGTTATAACCAGACAAGAGGTGATAAGTATGCAAAATTATATGGCTACAGGCCAAGTTGGCCAATGGTAGGCTTCAAGCTATCAATTGAAAGACTTGATCAAAGCCTTGACCAAGAATCAAGTCCCTAAATTCAAGATAGTTAGCCTAACCCATTTAAATATGGTTATGGCTATATCGGTCAACAAAATAAAAGCCCTAAGCAATTGGTCCAAGAAGATGGAAGGCATTTCTAAAGAAGATAAAATGTTACACATGTTGGATAGATTAATCAAAGAGCCCATCTCACTTAGTCCTTTGGGACTTATCACATATGAGGAGTTCAAGCATAAAACTTTTCAATTCATGCACAAGGTGAGGAACCAAGGTCAAGGGAAGATAGGGGCTGATAATAAGATCATGGGCTTACTATTGTCATTTGAGGAGAAGATAGGAGATGTTAGGAGCATCACACAAGATTTGGACAGACATTAGAAATATCTCAATTACCTTAGAGATCAAGAAAAAAATTTGTTCATGAGACCCATTGTTGACCTCCAGATGATCAATGAGAAACATTATAGAATGAAGATCCTGCAAGGAAGGTAGAAGGCTACAATAGCTCCAAGGTCCCAAAGTTAGTTGGATTAGGAATATTATTTTGTAACTAGCATTGTATATTTTTGAGATGGATTATTTTGTAAAGGCATGTATAGCTTGTAAAGTACATTGCCTATAGGTTAGTATATTATAAAAGGTCATTTATTCTAAAATGTAATAAAAAGGATAATAGTCCTATACACATGTACAAATGTAATTTGTCATTACTAACTGACATACCTCATGAATTGTCTATATAAAGAGGTATTGCCAATTGTGAAAAGGAGAGAGTTTTTGGAGCCAAATTTTTTTCATAACTTTTGAGAAAATTAATATAAATAAGGAATTCTATCATTTTTTTCCATATTTTCTTATGTGAATTGCTATCATGGTTTCTTTGTCATTTGTCTAGTCTCATCTTCAAATTTGAATGGTTCTTTTGAAATCTAAATGTGCATCTTTTAATGCAGAGTTGATAATTTATGTTAATGCTAGATTAGTTTAAAGTTCTTAGGTTTACTTTGATTTATTTTCTCTTATTACATCTAGGCTAATGTTATTTGCTTATAGGGTTAAAATTATTAAAGTAAATCTTCTTATTATTTACATCTTTTCATACTTTCCTTAGATGTTGGCCTAAAGTGTGGTAGGATTTGATTTTATGCTACTTCATGTTGTACTTTAGTTAAATGAATTTTCAAATGAAATTGGAACTTTGTCATAATGTTTAAAATAAATATCAACAACACCTCTATTCTCTACCCTACCCTTACTTTTGCTCCTTTTTTATCAATTTACCTTAGATTAGTTTCATTGTGAATATTCATCTTGGTTTAGCTTTAGACATAGTTTTGATCATAACTCACTTTAAATAGAGTAGATAATTTTCAAAATCAAAGATTATTTATTAATCCGTAGTGGCTCCCAACCACCAACTAATATAAATTTGTGAAATAGTCAACCTATTCTACCTCTATTCCACCAAAGACAATAGGATTATCATGACCAACAACTCATGCAAGGGATTATGTGAATCTAGAAATGAGAAGTGTTTCTTGAATACTATATGAACTTGTTGATACATTTAGATACATCAACAGGGGGAAAAACTAGTGATTGAAGGAGGGTTAGTTAAATATTTGAAAATTTGCAACACATTTGCTAATTTTAGTGAATTCTATTCAAAGATTAATGTATTATTTGCATATTTGTATTTATTTTAGCAAATTTATGTAAAGATAATTGATCTTAATGGTTTTAAACTAGTATTTGTGCTCATTTAGACAAAGACAAATGTTCTTTAAAGTTTGATGTTTAATTTTGGTAAAGATAATTAAGATATATGAATCCAAGGTGTTTGAGGTTAGTAATAGTTGTTTTGTTCAAAGATCAATATGATCTCTACAAATTTAATTTTATTTGATCTTTAAATATGTAAATATCATTCATATTTACATGTTTGGACACATCTTTAAACTAATTAAAGATCGATGTCCTTTGCTATTTTTTATCCATATTTGTGCAAAATTTTCTTAATGTGTAAGTCTAATCATCATTATTTGTAAAGATAAGACTTACACATCAAATTTCAAATAGGGTTCAAAGTTTTCAAATTGGAATTGCCAAGGATAAGGACCAGATCACATTCATAGATAAGGGTTACTCTTATTTCATTATAAGTTCATAAGAGAGCTAAGAGAGACAAAGGTAAGCATAGACTTTCAAAGTCTCAACCAACTTCACCAATTAAGGGTGCTCCTATGTTCAATCCCTATTAAGGTATGGCTTGGCTAGGTGTTTCTTCAATTAATTTGCAAGGTGTGGTATATGACCTTCCTCATAATCTTGAAAAGTATTTACCTAATTTTAGTCCTAATGGTATTATAAATTATGAATAACACATTGAATCCTTCAAAGCTACTTTAAGACTTTTGAATTTAATTCATGAAGATGTAGCATGCAGATTATTTCCATTTACTTTCAAAGATGTTGCATATGAATAGTTCCTTAACCTTCCTAACAACTACATAGCTAGCTAGAATGATTTTAATAATTACTTCATTGATCAATTTGGAAAAATCATTAGTCCATGTGTCTTGTAAAAATATTTTACCATAGTTAAAAGAGACTCAAATGAGCCCATAAGACCATTTAATGCTAGATTCTAGAAAATGTTCAATAGAACCATAACTCCTTACAGACCTAATGAGGCTTTATCCGTAGAGATCTATAAGGATGTCTTGGATCCCATGAATTCTATGTTTCTCAAAATATTTTCTCAGATCATTAATACACTATCCCTAGTTTATGTTGAAGTTGTGATCATTATTGATCAGATGCAACCCCAAGGCCAAATGGCATATAATATTCCCAACATTAATCTAAATTTTCCTATTCGAAATGTCATTCCCAATGCCAATGAAAATATGTCTACCTTAAACTAGCTTCTAGTTTTGAACCAATTGCCTTTAAACCATGCACATCCTGGCCAAAACCTGAGTTTCTTGAACAACTATGCTAATGGGTCTCATCCACAAGACCAGATAGATTTGATGCCTACAATCAATAGAAATAATCAAGTTCATAATTATAAGGCACCCAAGAATTAAAATTATTATATCTTGAAGTTGGTTCAAAAGTTAAGCACTAATTTCATCCAGTCATAAAAGCAAGTTGGCAATACTAGAGAAAGTTCCAACAATAACTTCTCTTTTCAAAGGTTCAATAGACCTTCAAGCATGTTTTAAAATAACCATAACAATAATCACAATAATGAGTCATCTCCTAATAAAAATGTACCTAATATAAATCTTGGTGATTTAGCTTTGCTTGATTATTGTATAGTTAATTATACATCAAAGCATGGTGAATTAGACTATCTAAAATTTTGTAATGCTTTTGAAGCTTTTCAAGAAGAGTTACATACTTTTGAATTTGTCTCTAATAAATACAATGGTGTACGTACCTCAAGTTATTCAAGGTCATCTAAATCTTATGATCCAACTTTCATAGTGGAGACATTTGAGTTTCCATTCCAAGAAGAGAATGAGCCTAAGGATATCCCTGAAGAGATTCATGCTTTTCATCAATATCTAAAGAAGACCTATCCTCTAAGGAGGAGGGATTATAAATAACCTTTGACTACCTCAAATCTACCAAATAATTTTGACACTCCTCCTAATACTACATCAAATAAAAATCCAAAGCCTCCTAAGGGAATTTCCTCTAAACCTAATGTTGATTCATCTATTCTTCCAATAGGATTGGATATAATATAGTATACGACATGAAAAAGAATAAAGGTAACATTACCTTGCATGAGTTGACTCAGATTATAGAACAAAGAGATATATTGTTGGAATCTTTGTCTAAGAATCTTGTTAAGTCTCAAAAGGTTACACATGTTAATGTTGTAATACACAAAAATAAGGTAGATGTTACACCTTTCTTTCTCACAGTCAGTATCTTTGGTAAGATTTTGCATAGTTGATTGTTAGATTATGGTGCATCTACAAATATTATGCCTAAAGGTATTTATGATAAATTAGGTTTGACTCCAAATAAATCTGATAGGGATGTAACTCAATTAGATAAATCAAGAGTCAAAGTGATTGGTGAATTATTTAATTTTCACATGTAGATTAATTCTAAACCAAGGATACAATAATTCATTGACATCTAACTGGTGGATATTCTTGATGCATATATAATGCTCCTAAGTAGAGACTAGACTAGATCTTTAAATGGTTATATGTCTACTGATTGTTCACACACATGGTTACCCTAGAAGGGAGTTCCAAATTAGATCAGGATAGAAAGGGATCACAAGATGAAGCATATGATCACCAAGTACATTGAAACCAATGAGAGCGTCAACATGGTTAACTTAGATCTAGGTTTCTACACTATTGACACCACAAAGGTATGTAACTCTAAAACTTCTCATGTTATGCTTGGATTATAGAAGTTGTATTTTGATGGTGTTAGATGTAAATCAGGTTTGAGAGTATGAGTTGTATTAATAAATCCCATTAGGAAAGAATACAATTCTTATTATAAAGTCCAATTCCCACACACAATAATTTGGATAAGTATGAAGCACTTATTCTTGGATTATAATTTGCAATCAAACACAAAGTCAAGGAACTATTAGTTTTAAGTGATTCTAAACTACTAGTTAATTAGGTCAAGAGTAAATATCAATTTAAGTTATCCTATCTTAAGAAATATAAATTTAGAGTGTTGGACTTAATTAAATGTTTTGATGCTTCCAACATTATGTCAATCCCTAGGGAGGAAAACAAGGTTGTTGATGAACTTGCTTCATCCATAGCCAACCTTATGCCCAATCAAGGTTCCAAGTTACAAAGCTTTACCATTGAATTAGTCCCATGTACCTCAGTGAGAAATAATGTCAACCATTTGCAAGTAGTCAATGATGATCAATATATCATAGAATCCATGACTAGATTAGGAATATTTAAGGCTCACATCATTGATGAATCCAATTAAAATACCCTTGATGATGACAAAGTTGAAGGCAAACTTGATGATAAGGTTATTGAGTTGATTTCCAAAAATATCCTCAAATGAATGATAACATTAGAGAGACTATTTGATTCAGACAAACTAGCTGAGACTTTTAAGATTCCCAAAGTAGATGGGAAGGACTACAATGAAATGGACCTAGCTTCCTAAGGTTAACCTCAGCTAGTGAACATTGGTACAACTTGCAAAAGCATTAAAATTGAGAGAGCCAAAGATTTGTTGACCAAGTATAAATATGTAATATCATGGTCCTTGATTACTGAAACATCTTTGATCCTAGAGTCATAACCCACACCATACCTCTAAAGGAATCCTACAATCCATTTAGCCAAAAACAAAGGCCAGTCAACCTTGTCTTAGAAATAATGATATACAAAGAAGTTAAGAAGTTATTATATGTTAAGATAGTGTTTCCCATTAGACACTTCACTTGGGTAGCTAACCTAATACTAGTTAGGAAGAAAAATGGTGAAATTGGATTGTGTGTTGATTTTAGAAATCTAAATAGAGCATCTAAAAAGGATAATTACCCCCTACCTTCTCTTGACCAAGTAATCCAAATTATTTCTGGTTATGCTATGATGTCTTTTCTTAATGGATTTTTAGGGTATAATCAGGTACTAATGAACAAGGAAGACAAAATGAATACTATATTTAATACTAAGTGGGGCACTTTTGCCTACAAAAGAATGCCCTTTGGATTGATAAATGTAGGTGCAACCTTTCAAAGAGAAATAAATAATACATTATAATGCCTCATAGGTAAGTGCTTATTATTTACATGGATGACTTGACTATATTTTCAAAGAGTAGGAAAGATCACATCATGCACTTGTAACAAGTATTTGAGAGGTGTAGAAGGTATGTAATTTCTCTCAAGCCAAACAAGAGATTCTTTGTGTAATTGAGGGAAAATTGTTGGGACATGTTATAACTAAGGAAGGGATCTCTATAGACCCAGATAGAGTAAATGCAATATCAAAGATATAAGCCCCTAATAATAGGAAGGAACTAAAGTCTTTATTTGGTAAAATCAACTTTGTGAGGAAGTTTATTTTTGGTTTTGTAGAAATAGTGAGACCTTTGAATGACATGTTGAATAAATGTGCTAAGATCGATTGGAATGAAGAGACCAATAAGGCATTCAAGTAAATCAAAGAAGTAATTGGATAAGCTCCTATTCTAATGAGTCCAAAATTTACTAAAGAATTATATCTTTAATCTTTTTCTTCTAACCATATAATTTCAACTATCCTGACTTAAAAGATATATGGATGTGATCATCATATTGCTTTCATGAGTACTAATTTTTAAAATGTTGAATTAAATTATATTCTTATTGATAAACAAGCATGTGCTCTAGTCAAGGTAGTGAAGAAATTTAGGTATTATATCCTTATAAATAAGGTACATTAAATACTACCAGACCTTACCACTAAGCTCATGCTTAGTCAATGTGAACTTGGAGAAAGGAGAGGTAAGTAGATGTTTATTCTCCAAGAATATGATTTAGAGATGAAGATTGCAAAGTTGGTAAGATTCCAAGTTTAATTTAGCTTATTTCCAATACTAATCCCAAACTGAGTATCATATAGGTAAAATAACAAAAAAATTATCCCAATGATTGGTATGATCCTACTATTCATTTGCTAATCAATGGATATCATCCTACAACATTAAATAGAGACCAAAAGAGAGATTTAAGGCTTAAGGTAACCCAATTCTTAATCAAAGATGGAGTACTATATAGGAAGAAATTTGAAGGCATTTACCTAAGTTTTGTGTCCAAAGATGAAGCAACTGATGAAAAATTTGGAAGTGGACATCTATCTGAAAGGACTATAACCCATAAGATCCTTAGAGCTGCTTACTAATGGCCTACTATCTTCAAGGATGCTTACAGAGAATGCCCTTCATGTCAATTATTCAACACTAAAGATCCCAAGGCTACCATTCCATTGAATCCAATGATGATTGATAAGCCTTTTACCCAATGGGGACTGGATTTCATAGGGTTCATCAACCCCAATTCATCAATTAGTCACAAGTATGTTCTGAATGTTATTGACTACAACACAAGATGGATTGAAGTAATAAAAACCAAGTAATGTAAGACTAAAGAGGTGATAAAATTCTTAGAATAAAACATATGCACAAGGTTTGGATGTCAGTGTCTCTAGTCTATGATAATGGGTCTACCTTTATATCTATTAAGATGACTAAATGGGCATATGACAACAACATTGTTCTCAATTTTTCATCAAACCATTACCCTCAAGGTAATGGATTATCTGAATCAACAAATAAGAACTTGATGAAGGTAATAAATAAGTCTATAACCAAGAACATAGCACAAGATACTCAAGTATGCCCTTTGGGTAGATAGAACAAGAGTCAAACAAGATCTCAAGGCATCACTATAAATGCTAGTATATGGTCAAAAACCTATATTTCCCATAACAATCAAGCTACCATCCTATAGGTTCATGTAAGATTACATAGAGGAAGATCAAGAATTTTCAAATTTAAGGCTACCTAACATCATACAGATGGAGGATGCAAGAGAGGAGGATTTTGCTAACTTTAATAGACACCAAACCACATTCAAGAGGTGGTTTTATAAATGTTTAAAGATAAAGGTGTTTAGACAAGAGACTTGGTCCTTTTGTAGGATAAAGCCATAAAACCAAAAGGAAAGAATGGGAAGTTCACACCTTTGTAGATTAGCCCATATCAAATTGTTGATATCCTGGGGGATAACACCTTCAAACAAAAATACTTATAAGGAGTAGAGTTTACATTGCCAACCAATGGGAAATACCTTAAGCACTAATTCTCTATTGGCTCACCTAGAGTCTTCATGGAATGAACTGTAAGACTAGTTAGAGTTAGTGTAGGTAGGGATTAGTTTAGTTTCTTTCTTTTTTCTTTCCTTCTTGTCCTATAGTGCATGTATATATATTTATTTTATTATTTTCTTTATTTTCTATTAGTGTGCTTTGTGTTTGGTGTGCTTGTTTTCTTTGCTTTGTTCCTAGCTTCTAAATAAGTCCTTTTGAATAGCCCTTAGCTCAAATTTCACCTAATTTCTCAATAACTTCATAGTTTAGAAATGTAGATATGACTTCTCAACATTGGTTGATCATGGAATTAGTAAAATATGAGCCTGAAGTTATAGTTTAGATAAACTAGTAAAGACTAATAAATAGGTTAATTATTCCTTAAGACTCTAAACCTTGTTTTGATCTAAGTCTAGTTCTAAGAAGGATTTCACACATAAGGTGAAAGCTTGAATTATTAGGACAAAGCCATGTTTGCACTTAAAAAATATTAATTTCTTGGGATAAATTTTACAACCAAGGATTATTTTCTAAAGATCAAACATTCTACCAAATCCCAAAACGTAGCTAATCTATTTCCTAACCTTTGATAAAAAGTCAAAATATCTAATAATACAATAAATAAGAGATTATTACAAAATTCAAAAATATTTCTAAGTAGAGGTTATTTTGGTAATCTCCATAGGGCTATGGATGTTTAGATGGTAGTGGAGCAAGGCCTTGAGTGGAGTCAAAGGTATCTCTATTGAGGCTATGGATATTTAGCTCATAGGGGAGTAATGCCCAAACGTTCCTTGAGATAAAACATAATTCTTAATGAACATCCAAATATGTTGTAAGTCAATGTTAATGGTTAAGGTCATGAATTTGGAATATATTGTCTAAATCTTATATTAATCAATAAGTGAAATAAAATCACACACACAACATGGCTATGTTTTGATGTTTGATCCTAATTCTACATGTGCAAGACTTGTTCTAACTATGAACTAATCTTAATAATAGCACCTGATCAAGTGGAATAAGTAGCCTAGTTATTAGTCTAAACTAGAGTCTTTGAATTCTAACATATTGCTATATTTCCCCTAGAAGTTTCCATTTGTTGAGGTCAACATACCCCCATTCCTAAAAATGGGGAGAATATTTCAAATTATGTAAATTTGTACCTTAAAATTAAAAATTCACTTGATTAGAGCACCTTTAACATTTTTTTATGCTATTTTCATTTGAAGATCATTCACAACTAATTTAGTTGGCATATTTGTTCATAATTCTGATTTAATCTTGCCTAAAATTTCTAACATTGGATCTTTATGTTTCAATTTATAGCTCCAATAGAGTCCATTTGGAATAGGCAATGCATAGGTTTCATGATTTTTATATCAATTTGGCCTTTTACTAACCTTTGGTCTATTGAAAATCAAATTTAAGTCATGTTTAATAATCTTGAAACCCTCATTCAAATTACCCTAGCTCAGGTCCCTTTGAATCAAATTCAAAATTAGTGGGAACAATTTATGAAAAAATGCTTAATCATGCCATAGACATGGTTCAATTTTTATCCCAAGGTTTAGCCATATTTATTAACATGACCAAACCTTGCCTAAATTTTTTTTTGGTCACTTTATGTCCCGATACCCCTTGGTTCCTTTTATTCCCACATGGTCTAACTAAATGTTGGGTCCCTTTGTTATGCTTTAGACTTTAGGAAAAAGCCTTGTCCTAAGACTTTATGCCATTTATTTTATTATTAATAGGGTCCCCTTTATCATGTTTAAAAATTATCTTAAAATGTTTATCCTAAGGTATTACCCATGCTTATTAACATGAAATAAAACCATAGTCCAAAAACTTTATGCTAAGTTCTTCATTTTCTTAAACCTGACTTAAATATCATTTTCATCCATAGTATCAATGGTCCACATTTTATCAAGTCATCAAGATCTAATAGTGAAAGTTTAAATTTGAAAATTTAAAGCCCCAGACCTAAGCTAAAGTCATAAAATCTTCCAAAAATCAATAGTACATGTTTACTCAAGAATGACTTATCTAATGGTGCATATTGAGTCAAGACCTCAATAAAGACCTAGGACAAGTGAGAGGGTGACAAATTTCACACTTGTAGACAAAGAACACTCAAAAACCAATGGAATTCAACCTTAAGGATCAAAATCTAATATAACATTATTTTCTTGGGCAAAGATTATCAGATGATGTATAGAAAACATTGAAAAGTCAAAATCCCTGAGGACAAACATAGATATGATACATGGCATAGTCATGAGTCATAAATTAAAGCTTGAGAATATTTCAAAGATTAATGGTATGAAGATGAATGTATACATTTTGATCAATGGTCCATGGAGAAGGAGGCATAATTAAGAAGATCAAGATCGATAGAGTGTAATTGATCCATGCAAATAGGATCAATAGTACCAAATCAACATTGACATTTCAACAATCTTAGAATAAACATGGTAGTGACAAGTGTCACAATCATGAGGAACATCACAAACTAGATAATAACATTAGATAATTTAGATCAAGATCAATGGTTCACACTGATCTATGTAAAAGAAAATCCAATGGTGCAATATCAAGGTGAAATTTTCAAAAGACAATGGGCACTTTTTAAATATTAATGAGTAAAGTGCTATGAAAATGCCACAAGGGTACCATAAAACTTGCTATTTAAACTAGTTGCCTCCATTAAAGCACTAAAAATACCTTTATAAGAGCCTTGGAATGCACTAATCCATAATTTCACCTTGTATTGATCATAATCAAGCCTAAGAAAGTTGAATTATCATCTGTGCAAGAAGAATTCAATCCAACACCAAAGTGCAAACCACTAGTGAGCAATTTGAACAAATTCATGATCATTATGGAAAATTTTAGAAAGTCTTACTTTGCACCATATTTGGGTAATAAAAAATTCTATCAACATCAATATCCATTGAGGAACAACCTACCATTACCAAGAAGAGTAGAAAAGAAGGTCATGATTATTGGAGAGGACTTCACCTTTCAAAAAGTGGAACCATTCACTAGTTGGACTCTAGTGGAAGGATAGAGGCCTGGTGAGGTTCTTATCTTTAAAGAGAACCCATTGAAGCTAGATCAAGCATAATATGATCAATTGTAAGTTGTCATCAAAGTCATGATTCAATAATATAATAATTTTGAAGATACTAACATCTTGTCAATCCCAGAAGATAGATCCAAGATATTTGAGGACACCATGATTGACTTATTCAATTTCTTAAAGTCAATCAAAACCAAAAAAGAGGTGATAATTACATAAAATTATATAGATATAGGTCAAGTTAGCCAATGACAAGCTTCAAGAGATCAAGTGAAAGACTTGATTAAATCCTTGACCAATAATCAAGTTCCTGAATTTAGGATAATCAGCTTAGACCATTTCAATATGGCTATGGCTATATTGGTGGGTAAAATAAAATCCCTAAGAAGTTAGTTCAAGAAAATGGAAGACATTTCCAAGGAATATAAAATGCTACACATGTTGGATAGCTTAATCAAAGAGCCTACCTCAATTAGTCCTTTAGGCCTTAACACTGATGAAGAGTTCAAGCATATAACTTCTTAATTCATGCATGAGGTGAGGAACCAAGGTCAAATAAAGATAAGGGATGATAATAATAAGATCATGGGATTACTATTGTCATTTGAGGATAATATAGGAGATGCTAGGAGAATCAAGTAATATTTTGAGAAGATGAGAAAGATCTCATTGACCTAAGAGATCAAGAAAAATAGTTATTCATGAGACCCATTATTGATCTCTAGCTAATTAATGAGAAACATTATAGAATGAAGATCCTAAAAGGAAGGTAGAAGGTTATAACAACACCAAGGTCCCAAAGTTAGTTGTATTTGGAATTTTTTTTGTAACTAGAATTGTATATTTTTTAAATGGAATATTTTTTTTGTAAAGGCATGTACAACTTGTAAAGTACATTGCCTATAGGTCAGTATATTAGAAAAGGTCATTTGTTTTAGAATGAAATACAAAGGATGGAATTCCTATACACATATACAAATGTAATTTTTCATTACTAACTGGCATACCTCATGAATTGTTTATATAAATAGGTATTGTCAATTGTGAAAAGGAGAGAGTTTTTGGAGCCAAAAATATTTTTGTAACTTTTGAGCAAATTAATATAAGCAAAGAATTCTACAAATATTTTCCATATTTGGTTTTTTGAATTGCTAACATGGTTTATCTCTCATTTGTCTAGTCGCATCTTCAAATTTAAATGGTTCTTATGAATTTTGAATGTGCATCTTTTAATTCAGAGTTAATTTGTGTTAATGCTAAATTAATTAAAAGTTCTTAGGTTTACTTTGCCTTATTTTCTCTTCTTTCATCTAGGCTAATGCTCTTTTCTTATAGGGCTAAAATTATTAAATTAAATCTTATTCTTATTTGCATCTTTTCATACTTTCCTTAGATGTTTTCTTAATGTGTGGTAGGATTTGAGCTTATGTTAATTCATGTTTCACATTGGTTAAATGCATGTTCAGATGAAATTGGAACTTTGTCATAATGTTTGAAATAAATATCAATAACACTTGTCTTTTATACCCTACCCTTCCTTTTTCTCTTTTTTTATCAATTCACTTTAGATTAGTTTCATTGTGAATATTCATCTTGGTTTAGATTTAGACTTAGTTTTGAGCATAATTCACTTTAAATATGATAGAACATCTTCAAAATCAAAGATTAAATATTAAGCCACGGTGGCTTCCAACCACCAACTAATATAAATTTGTGAAATAGTCAACCTATTCTTCCTCTGTTCCACCAAGGATAACATGATTATCACAACCAAAAACTCATGCAATGGATTCTTTGAATATAGAAATGATAAGTGTTTCTTAAATACTATATGAACCTATTGATACATTTAGGTACATCAACGTCTACCTTCATGGCATCCCCTTGAAATATTTTCTCTAGTTTAGCCTCAACTATATTTGATCTCCATTTAAAGTCTCGAGGCTTTGAATTTTAATATCAACCATTGATCTTGATCTGGGTTTCAATAATTATGCCATTTTTTAGCTACACATCCCTTCTCAATATCCTGTTGTCATCTCCATCTACTTCCATGTTTGCATCACATGGTGGATTTTTATTTTATCTAAGCTTCTTGACCTACACACCATCAATCTTATTTGTATAACTTAACATGTGTCATTGATATTTATCAGTAAGATTAAACATGTACTATTGATCACCCTATTCTCCATGATCACGACACTTGGCACCATTGCATTTAATTTTAATATCCTCTAAATCATTGACTTGATGCTCATGATTAGACCTTGAAAGCATGATTTAATGTGCACTATTGATCTAACTAGACCCACTAACTTTTTTAGATTGCCACTTGTTATTAGATCCTAACTTGGCTTCCATGATTTGGACACTTGTCTTCACTATGTTTGTCTTGGGCCTGCTTAATTTTTGACTTAATGCTCATCATTGATCTCTTTAGCATGATTAAATGTGTGTCATCGATTTCATGATTTAACATTCTCTGTTGATCTCTCTAGACTCACTAACTTCATTAATCACCCATGTGACATTAAATATTGACTTGATATTTTGAGATTTAGACACTTGTCAGCCCTGCATTTAACCTCATGATCCTTTAGGGTTTTTTGAATTCAAATAACTATTTGTTGTAACTTTTCTTTGATGTCCTCATGCATGTCCCACTCTACTAGTTCAACTCTAAATTCTTAATCTTGAGATTAAAAAATCATCAAAATACCAAATTTTTAGAGCATGTTCTTGAAACCAAATATATCGTGTTCATGCAATTATTTGACCTTGGTCAACTTTAAAAGTGTGCTTATGAAATTCACAACTAGAATGACCTATTCATTCTTACATGACATGCCATGATGGTTTGGCTCCTTACATTTACAAAATTCACACTTTAAAATTTCTTAAAGTGTTTCAAAATATTGAAAATTACAAGTGATCTTCTCTTGAAGTCTTTCTACCCTTTACCATTAGATCACTTCTCAATAGGAACCCTGCTCAGCTATCCAAACCACATCTAGACAAAAGTTTCTTATGTGGACCAATTTTGGCCAATAGAGCATTAACTCAATATTTTCAAAATATTATAACTAATAAAAATGTGGAAATCATAATTATCAACACATGATTATTATCTTTGTTTATTTTATTTGAGTCACATATTTTAAAACTCGTTACCATTCAAACATGATGTAGGGGTAGATTCCCTGTGTCATGTACCATTTTTCCTATTTGTTATACAACTAATATATAGGGTTTATGCCTTTTTATCTTTAGAGGTTGCATTGGTTGCTATGGATAAAATTTTACCATAATGTTTAATTAGTTATGTGTACCACAATATTCATCAATAAAATGGTAATCCTTAATTCCATCATGATTTTTTTGGTGAGTTGCATGCTGCCAAAAATATTTCCTATTTATCCATTATTCCTTGTTTTAATCTATTTATATTATGTTTCATAAAAAAATACTTCAATATAGGGATGTGGTGATACTCTAAGTATTTATACCAAGTATTCAACTAATTTCATTGGGACTTTATGCCAAATGTTTAAGAGAATTTATATCTTTGTCTAGTGTGGTGGCACCACATAACCAATAAGAAAGGTAGTCAAGTAGATTTTTTATTTTTGAACTTTAGTGTTCACACTTAAGCAATGCTAGTGGTGGAGAAAAAATATAAAAATATCTCTAGCTTAGAAGGTAAAAAAACATAATAAAACTTTTTAATGAAAAATTATTTAAAATTTAAAAAAAACTAAAAAAATAACAACCAATCTATATTATTATGGTCAACATGACCATATGTAAATTGGAGTAAGATAAAACATATGGAGGTATGGTTAACCTTACCTTATTAAAATAATACTAAGAGAACAAAAATCTTATGAAGGAATTATTGATTTAATAATCTCCCATTATAATAATTTTGAACTACAAAACCATCTGAATAAACCAACTTGATCATATAATTATATATAACTATTGAAACCACATATGGGACATAACCAAATGCCATAAAGGTGATTCTTGTAAAGAGAGTCATAAATAAGAATATGGCCACATACCATGAAGGAATTGTCATTGATATTGAGGTCATGCCAATACTTTGGCATTATCCTCCATGCTTTGAATCAGTTACATGATCAATTAAATTTATTCTAGTGAAATTAAATATTGAAAATATCTTTCAATGAGAAGTCATAATCTAGGAAAACTACAAAGGCAATAAATATAACCATAAAATCAAAAATAATATTACCTCATGTCCATAGACAAGATAAAAATTTATATGTTGTGTGTGACTTTTTAAGTGGTGAAATACACCAAAATATTACTAGATAAAATTTTAATCCAATCCCTATGTCCCATATTATAAACCTTAATCAAGATGTTCTCTAGGATTTTATTGAAATATTTTGTAATCCAATTAGGCAAAGGATGGTATGGATAATTCTCATGGTGTTAAATTATGTAATATATTAATAGGCCATACATAATCATGGTAATAAAGTGTCTTCGTTGGTCACTAGTGATGTTGAGCAGACATATTAACTAAGTAATTATGTTATCATAAATTAAACTAGTTATGGTTTCATATCTATAGTTGTGGATTGATTTTGCTTCCACCCACTTAGTGAAATAGTTGGTGGCACTAACGATGTAATGTACACAACTCTTACTATTAGGTAGATCAATGGGGCCAATGAAATGAAAATTCTATTTTTTTTAAGGGTTCATGAATGATGGTGAACATCTATATCATTTCATTACATCAATTTAGCTTACCCACCCATTGATAAAAATCACAATCATATGCATGTTTGTGTGCATCTTAAATAAATATTATCCACTATAAACCAAACTTTATAACCTTTAATGTTGTACTATAATTCCTAAAATAATTCCAAATTATTAATCCCTTCATAGAATTCTTAAATAATATCTACATGTTCTTAATCTAAAACAGACCAACATAAGACTTCATCAAGTCACACATTACAAAATTGACTATAGATTAGTTAAAATGGGGTCATGTAGATAACTGAATACTTAAAATGTGCTTTGATGAAATGATCCATGCATAACCCAATGTTAGAAAATGTGAAATCTCATAAATCTCCCTAAGAACTATATCAATACATAAAGGTTTGGCATCAATATAGTTCACCCTTTAGAGCTTCACCAATGTCAAAGTGAGATAAATGGTTTGGCCCCTCATGATTCTTTCCCACCTTGAATATAAATATAAAATAAAAAAAATTGAAAAATATCAGTTTTCTAAAAGTGCAGCCATGAAGTACTAGTTTACTAACCAAATATTATATTTCCATATGGTTAGTAAAGGAAATAAATGGATTTGTGACAAAGTAATATTAAAAAAATGTAAAACATAGACCATGTTGAGTGCCTATTATTTAATGGTAGTATATTTTTTCTTAGTAGAGGAGACATTTTTGCTAAAAACATATACAATATGCTCCAAATTCCTTTTCTAGGATGGGATAGGATATTACCACTCATTGTAGTGGAGGTATCCACATGGACATGAAATAGATTATCCTAGTTAGGAATCTTAAGAATATGAGAAGTCACAAAATTTAACTTCAAAATCTCAAATGCTATCTATTTCTCAATACCAAAAAATAATGGTTCATACTTATGTAAGAGTTATTCCAATGAGGCCTTATTTTTTTCATAATTGTGTATGAACCTATAGTAGTAACTAGTATGTCCCATAGAATGTGAAACTATTTGTAGTTCTCTAGGATATCAATTTAAATAATAATTAAATTCTTGGCTAGGTTAACCAACATCCCATTCTAAAAAATATCATGGTTGAGCAGGGTATCTAGTGAGGTCATAAAGTCACACTTGTTTTAGACTAGGTGCAATCTATTTATACCCCTAATATTTTTCATCTTTATAATTTATAGATTCTCTTCTAGGACTCATCGGTGCATCAACCTCCCTAAGTACACATACTAAGGAATGCATTAGCAACGGGATGGGGTCAAATCATGGTACTTTTTGAGATATTCTAGGATATTAATTTTTCATACCTTCACTACTATTAGTCTGACCTCCTACAAATCTCTTTCCTTCTTCCTTGTTCCCCTCTTTTTGTTAGTTATACTACCCACCATATATTCCTATTATATTAGCTAGGATGTTATTATCTACTTCTCACCTATTTATATATGTACTATATCATCTTGGCTATTATAGTTATGATTTTTGTCTCTATCTTCCATATTCTATGTCTTGCTAATACAATTATGAGTTACCCAACATCTCATTTGATTGTCTTTGCCTAGATAATGCCACTAGATTATATTCCCAAGTTATTTTTACGTTTTGGATCTATGTGTGTGTGTGTGTGTGTATGTGTGTGTGTGTGGGTCATATTTATCATTCCTAAACACATGTAACACTCATCTAATTACTTGTGCTCATATTTCTTATCTAAAGTAGTAAATGAGGAGTTAGAGGTTAAAGTCTTATTTTTGAAACTCATCTTTCTTAAATGTCTTTGATTATCAATAGGAGTTAAACTTAAAAAGTACCTCAATATTATAATGGCCCAATTAAGGGCATATATGTTCTATTCTTTCCATTTTTGGTCTTCATCCTTCAACATATCTTTCAAAGTGCCACTAGATCCAAGGAATAAATTGATGTGTTGACAAGTAAATCTAAAAGTATCTTTATCTCTATACTCTTTCATTTATTAAATTAGTGGATAGATATAATTTGCTTATTTTTATATTATATATATGTTTTTTCCTTTCATAGTTTCCCATATACTAAATAATTTGGTACAATAGAGGGCTCCTAGGCTTGATTTTTCAATCATAATTTGTGTATTTTTTTTAATTTAGTGTTATTTGTTATATCATATCTAAATTGCCCTTTTTCATAAATTCCTTGCATGTGATTTCCTAATTTTATCCTTAATACCCATTTGTTATAATTTTTATATCATTGATTTATCTTGATATATAGTCTGATCCATACTCCATATCTTAGGTATAGGATTTTTAACCCTATACCCTTGAAATTATGGGTGGATTACCCTATACTAGATGTATGGCCGCCCTAAGAATTTTTAATATACTTTATCATTATATTTATGATCTATGTTATGACCTATTATTTATATCCTATATATAAGTATGGTTTTTATATTGGTCATCTTAGCCCATGCATACAATATGGTGAACCTAGTATAAATCCTATCCCACCAATACTTATATTGTCTTAGGGTCTATGAGAATTATAGTTTTTCCATTATAATTCCTCTTAATATATTATTAATAAGTCTCAACCCATTCATAGTATACATGGGATTCTCTCTCATTCCTTCAATTTTACCATTGATGGAAACCATTCATGGTGTATTTTTTCTCAATCCTAACCTATATCTACCAAGTGTAACATGGTTCAAATTTATCTAGATTCAAAAATATGGGATCATAATCAGTTTATCAAAAATATTGAAACTAACACAATGCAAACACCAAAAAAGAATGGTATTCTTAGTCCTATAAATCCTTCTACTATGGTAGTTATGGAAATAAATAATGGTTTTCCTCTTAATAATTATAATAAAAATATTCATATTGATACCTATAAATTCCTTTCATAAGTAGTTAAATAAATGGACCTTATGAAAGCTTCCAATAACAATCAAACACTCCAATATCATAACAATATTTTTCATATGGGCAATCAAGCTCATCAAGTAGTTGTAAATCAACCAAGTCAAAACTACATCCCTCATCTTATTTAAGACGCTAATGGAAATATTATCCCCAAACTCCAATCCAAAATAATATTATCCAAAACCTTGAAAATGAACCTCTATATCCCTTCATTGCATCTTTGGATATCAAAATAATTTCTCAAACCATCACATTTTATGGGACTAATTAACTACCATACATTGTAAAGCCTTTGGAAACCTCTATAAAGAGTGGATTATAACTAACACCTTTACAAATAAAAATATTGTATCTAAAACCTTAGTTAGATAGACATTATAATGGTATAATTAACTTCTAATTCACTCAATTACAAAACTAGAAGACTTATTCAATGCCCTAGTTAAGGAATTTTAACATAGTGAAATTCATGAAAATGGCCTTAGTAACTTCATTAATGCTAAGAAATTACCCAAAGAATTTTTCCATGATTTCATCAAGTGATGGAAATCCTTAGCACACAAATAAAACCATAGCATGAATGATGAAAATATCTTGATTTTTTTTTTACTACTCTTAAACCCTTCTTCAATACAAAGTTAAGATATTCTCCCCTTATAGTTTAGAAGAGACCTTCTACCAAGGAAAATATGAATTATTTATGATCCAATTTGATCCATCTCAAAGTGATAATAAGGAATATTTTCAAATCTCAACTAATGTATTCAATGCTAGTACATGTAAAAACAAGACTTCCCAACAATCTAAAGTGGGAGACTCAAATTAAAAGAATAAAAAATTTACCTACCCTCCCTTGATATTATAAGAACATAGTAAGTTATTATAACCATCTATACCTTTTATCCATGATTCTTAACCCTCACCATGGTATAATGCTTAAATTGTTTTTGTTCCAAATGAGAGATGTCTTGGACTCAAGAAACTTTTCTTTATAATTTACTATGGGAAAGCTTAAACCATGAACCTATCTCTAAAGTGAGTTATAAATAATATCAAAAATAGTATAAAAATAAAACCACCTAATCTACTTCCAACCAACCCCATCAAGCTAATAAATTGAAACCTCACCACCAAAATAAAAAATCTGAATCCTAAAAATCAAATGTGTAACATTTTAGTGGCTTATCATGTTCTATCAATGCCTATTATGATCATTAATATATTAAATATCAATATTTGAATGTGTCCAATGTTAACTACCATAATAAACCTACTCATAAAGATCATATTATTAAAAATAAGAATTGTTAAAGGTACAATCATTGAGAGGGGGGTGAATCAGTGAGCCTAGATAATCCAATCTCAATTTCAATCCTTTCAAAATCTTAATCAATTACCACAATAATTTCATTAATCATACATATCATTCATAAAAATGAACAAGAGAGATAATGCAAGATCAAGCACGTAACACATGAACATAAGTGGGAAACCCTCTTGGGGGAGAAAACCCTTTGGAACCTACAATTGCACTACAATCCTATAATAAAAAAACCAATTTAAACTAGATAAAAATGATCAAGGAACTACAATCCCTTATTTAGTGAGACTATAATCCCACAAGGTGCTACATTACCTATCTAACTGAACAACCACAACAACTAGACTTTTAGCAAGTTCTACCTTGCAAGGAGGCTAAAACCCCCTAGATTTTGAGCAACTAAAACAACACCTATAAATATAACCTCTCCTAGACACTGATTTCCTACCAATCTAATGGAGATACAAATTATATCATCTTTCTTCAACTCTACAAACTCAATGCATCCAAAGCCATCTTTTAGATCACTCTTCACTCCTCAGTAAAAACTATATCACCCTAAAAATAACATGAACAAATGGGCATACACATAATCATCAATATAATATACTTATAAACTCATATATGAGAACTCTCCCTCTCCTTTACTCCATAACTCTCACATGCACATACCTTTTCTCAAGTCTATTAACCATCACATTTGGTTTCACTATTTATTGAGCATTCATGAACATCACTATCTTGATCAGACATTAGACATGCTTTAGACATTAAGGATTCTCTCACATAAATACATATCTCAATACCATCCTCAAATGTTAGCCATAACATCCATGGGCCACCCTTAAGTAGTTACACCTTTTAATTAGGCCCTTGTAGTCATTATAGGTCTCACAGAGACCTATTCACCCATTTAACACCTCATCAAGAAAAAATAAGAACACATGACCAATTTCAAATGCATATTTATACTCCACATGACACTTGTAAAATTATCAAATGCTTACAGTCATCATTTCACTCGTATGTATAAGATCAATCAACTCAAACAAAAGCTTTATTCATAAGGACACCATGAACGAACACCCACTCAACTTATTAAGCTTTGTTAATATTAAATATCAATTTTTTAATCTTCCAAATACCAAAAAAATCATCCAAAAGGATTATAAAACACTTTCCAATATCTAATTCATCATGAGACATCCAAAAAATAACAAAACAAGCTTGAACAACCTTATTGGGTCACTTGTAGAACATAGTCAATCACACAGTCAACTTTTGAGATAAATATAATTATGTATATACATTTATAACTCTTAATCACATTATATGGATACATTATGGATTCCTCTTAAAATTTATTTTCACTTCATCTTCAATTTCTTTTTGAATCAAAAGTTATGGAATAAACACTAAACACTAGTTTTTCCTTTGTTAAATTTTAAATGCCAACAATCATAGTTAAACCTCAGACACTATGCTATCATCTCGTGTCCTCATTAATTAGATTAATCATGAACCATAAATATTATTTTAATTATATTTACCTTTACCTTGTTAAACCTCTATCACTTTAACCTCTTAACTTTAATACGTAGTGTTGATCTTGATTAATACGAACACCCACTCACCATTGATCTTCTAAAGAAGTTTGGTCTTTACCTCTGCTCAATGTTAAACATCAAAAACTTGTCCTCATCTCACTGATTCCTAACACCTTGGAAAAAACATTCTCCATTTATCATTTTATAATGAGCTTATTCTTTACTCATTTTAAGCTTAAAAAACTTTGATCCATTTGACTCACTACATACTATAAATCTAGATGTACAAATTCATGTGAACCATTGGATCTCCATGTTCTAATATTTAAGGTCATAAAAAATGACTAAGTATGGGGAAAATTTCAATACACTTATAGATTAATTTTCATAGATATATATTTTTACCTTGTTCACTGACATGATCTCAAATTTTAACCATAAAAACTAGGTAAAATACTGAACAAACCCATATGACCATTTCCTCATAAAATGTTTATGTGTGCAAGATATGCCATCAACAAACTGATTACTCAGTTATTTATTGTAATTATAAAAATAATGTATTTTATCTTAGAATCATTTCATGTTATCGATATTTTATGTGATGAAATACAGATCATTAGATCTTTATAAATTTGGTTGTGTTGAAACTTAGTGCACTTATGTCTGAGGGACCAACTTTGCACCCACATATCTTTTTCTATGCTAAATTTCATGATCTAAAAAATGGACAATATTATATCCTAACATAGACTAATCCAACCATATATCAATTTACTCATATAACCCTCATATATGTGATATGTAACAACATAAAAATGCCTCCTTAGAATTATTTGTCATAGAGCCAATTATGCCTAGATGAACATAATGAAGAAATAGATGAATTCTACTCATGCACACAAGCACTTAAATCATCCTTGACCTCTTATATGACCCCTTACACATCCTAAAATCACCATAATCATCCTTGAACATCTCTAACCATGCCAAAATTGAAGATTAACCAAGAATTCTTCAAGCATACTATGACAAGCACATTGCACACTTTGTCATTGTCACTTAGAATATTAAATCACTTCATCCACTCACTTGTAAACTTCCATGACCTCACCATTACATCATTTTAAAACATCCAAAAATATCCCCCTTTATCATTGATGTCAACAACCATCATATAGCAAAATATAACTCACCTTCCTTCGCTCCCTTCAAACACTCCATAATAGGAAATTTCTCCTCCTTTGACACAATGACAAAGTGGGAACCAACTGATATTGAGGACATAAAAACATTACAAATAAGATAATACCATCTTAAAAAGTTAGTACAAACTCCCCCTTACCTTGAGCATACTTCTTCTTGCCTTGACAACATCCTCTTGCTACATGTCAACACTATTTAGCCAAGCACTGCAACCAATGAAGAAAGAACACACAAAACAATAAAATATAATATATATCAACAAAAAACTACTTATATGGACTCCCATTAATATATTTGATCCATTTCACCTCTTGAGCATCTTCAGATCTCTACACACCATGATGAATCACCACATAAGCTTATTAGCCTTCTTTCTTAAGCCGCCTTAAGGATCATCAACATAACTTCATGCCACTCATAAAAATTTAAAATTTTTATAAACCAACCTAATAAATCTCCTTTAAACACTCATGCCTTAATATTTTGGATAAACTGAGTAAAACCATCACATCTTCATTACTAGGACTGTTTAGACTCCTTGTAGCCTTACTTGTGAAAATCCCAAAACTTTCAATAGATGAACCTTCAAGAATTTAAAATTAATATATGGAGATATATCATATTATCCCTCAAGCACACCAATTTTCATTACCTATCTCATCCTCTAAAACATACTTCCTTCACAAACCTACTAGCCAATTAAGCCTCCATCTTAACAAAAACATGAATATATTGAAATCCACAAGCCTTGATATATCTATGAAGTTTCATTTGAAAATAAATTTATCCCATTAAATATATTAAGAAGCCTAAGACCTTAATTCATAATCCAAACCACTTTTTTAACATAACCCAAAACTTAAGAATCTCAAAATAAATAAGGTGAACAAACTTCCTTCTAGTCAATGCCTACCTCTAAAAATTATTAAAAACCTAGAGATAACCATCACATAATTATGGAAAAATATTTTATCCTCCATAATTTTTTTAACCCATACATCCTTTAAGCCATGGTTTTTGACCTGTATACCCTTAAGCACAAACTGGGAAAATTGAGAGCAAACAAAAATTCTCCAATTACACATAAAATATCTTCAAAGATTGAAATCACATATAACACACCAAAATAAATTCATCACACCTTTATCTACCATTAATACACCTTGAAAAATTGTAATGACACTTTGATATCTCCATACCCAAGCTGCAAACCTTGTCTACATAGCTTCATTACATCACAACATCTTGGAGTAGATTTATAAGAGTCATTGCTCCCCCTTAGCCAAACATATCTTCAAATGATATTATTTTTCTAAAACATCAACCAAATCTCAACTGGCATCCACCATGTTTCCTCTTTCTTTTCAAGTGTCTCCTTGAATCCTATATAGAGACACCCTAACTCATAGTTTCCTAGAACAATGTGAAACTAGGAGGTCCCCACAAATCCTCATAATCCTTCTCCTCCTTGGTCATATTATGCTTATAGTTCTTATTTTTCATCTTAATCTTAATATAGGCAACATGATCATCCAATACGGTATTCTATTTCTCTTTCAAGTTTGATTTGATAATACATGGATACAATAAGTATTCATGACATACCTTCTCAATTTAATAATCTTCCTTGTAGTTCATAACCTCATCACTAAGTATTGAAAACTGATTTTATTTACATGAAACTTTCTCTACAATAGTAGGATGTTCAATTGAATCCATACACACCTTATAACTAACCTCAACTAGAGCCTTGGTCTTCTCCTTGAGCTTGGTCTCTTCATTTACAACATGAGTAGACAATGAGAGCTCTTGGCACTTTCTAACTTTTGTAGCATTATCCACCATATAAAATAGATTACTTGAACCTAAAAAAAATCATGAATCACAATTACCACCTTTGGTTTCCATGATTTAACTTGTCCTATTTCTTGTACTCTAAGAGTCTGATTAAACCTATTCTATCTTGTAGGCCTTTGCTTGTAAAATCTATCAATGTAACCTCTCTATTGATAATTGAAGAACACTATACCTTTTTCAAGAATCTTATCTTGACTTTCCTAATTAAAATAAATATTTCAATATGTCTATTCTTTTGACAATTGAAACAAACTACTCCTTTTTAAGAAAACTCACCTTGCCTTACCTTATTTGGACACTTCTTACCAAATTTTCCCTCATCAAGATAGTTGAAACACTTAACTTTTTTCACACCTTTTGAATAATGACCCTCATCATAGTTCCATACAAACTCATTTCTAATAGGTCTCTTGTGGTCTCTAACTCTATGCCTAAATTTATTACATGTGTAATAGTAACCATTGAAACTTGCATACCTCATGGCATTTGGGTGTCTAATCTAATTTGTCTTCAATCTGCCAGCACCTTCATTTCTTCTCTAATGATTTATCTTCAAAGTTATATTATTCCTTTTCACATTAGTCTTCATCTTATCTTGAGTTTCATTATCTAGTTATTCTTTGTATCTAAGACCAGTTCTATCACTTGCATGTTTTTGATCATTTAGAATATTTTCTAGATCACTTGAGCTCTTTTCAAATCTCACAAATGACTTCACCTTACTAGATGTGTTCTTTACTCATATTTTAATGACTCATTTTCAATTACATACCTTCAACATTCATCTTCATTAGCTTTCAGGCTTATAGATAGGATTTGCAATTGACAACTGAGATGCTTGATCATATCTTCATGATCCTTGGTGTCTTAATTCATTCTTGCTTCATACACAATAAATTTCTCCTCATAGTCTTTGATTTATGACTTCATATTCTTGTTAATATTCTTTTCAATCTTCAATTCTTCAAGGGAACTCATCAATTCAATCTCACAATCCACCTCATCTCTATCAACATCTGAATCACTCCAAGTAGACTCATTTTGATATAAGCAACTTCATTTCTCATCCATGAAAAGGGATTCATCTTCAATATGACCATAATCTTCATAATCATACTTTGTGTCACTATATTCATTCTCATCTGATGAGTTAGAATCTTTATTGGTGTAAAGACTCTTCTTATTGTTATACTTTTTGAATTCTTTCTGCCTATATGTCTTCTTCTCTTCATATTGGTCTTCACCATGTTCTTCATCATCATGATTATGAGGGCACTTTATATAACAATGTCTTATCTCTCCACAATTAAAGCATTTGAAGGGTAGTTTACCCTTATACTTTCCTGAACATGTTTTCAATTCCTTGTAAACAAATCAATCAATTCATCCTCATCAATATCAGAAATGTCATCATCCTTAGGTTTTTTACATTTAAACCTCTTCTTAGGCTTCATATCTATATTGAATGTTTCTTCCTTCTTCAATGGTATATCATCATTTATTCTCATCTCATAGGTAGTAAGGATGCCATGCAATTCATCCATCTTCAACTTAGTAAGATTATGACTTTATTCTACAATAAACACTTTTGAATCAAACTTGATAGAAAGAGACCTTAATAATTTTTGAAATACAATAGCCTCTTCAAGGTTCTCTCCAAGATCATGGATTATGTTCATAATCTCATCAAATTTCTATATAAAATATGCCATAGAATCTTCTTCCTTCATTTTTATACTCTCAAATTATCTTTGGCGAGTTTGAAACTTTACCAAATTAACTTTTGAGTTTCCTTCATAAATAGTCTTCAATTTATCCCACATTTCCTTAGTCAATGTATAATGGATTACCTTGGTGTATTCAATCTATGAAAGACCACAAATGATAGCATTCATTTCCTTAGAATTGTTCTCAAACAACTTCTTATCTACAACACTAGATGGAGGAATAGTAGGTATAGAATAACCATCCACAATAGATTGACAAATGTCAAACCCTAAGGACATGATGTAGGTCCTCATCATTCTTCTCCAAAAATACTGATTAGATCCATTGATCATCAATTCTTTCTTAGTAGAGAATCATCTTGGATGACTACCCATATTCTACCTTGGATCACCTTTAAGATGTTAAGCCTTTACCAAAGGACATAATTTAATACCAATTATTAGAGGTATAATCACTGAGATTGGGAATGAATCAATGAGCCTAGATAATACAACTTCAATTTCAATCCTTTCAAACTCTTAATAAATTACCACAAACATTTCATGAAGCATACATATCATTCATAATAATAAATAGGAGAGATAATGCAATATCAAGCACATAACACATGACATATGTGGGAAACCCTCTTGGGGGAGAAAACCCACTAGAACCTGAAATTGGACTACTATGCTATAATAATAATAACCAATTTATTCCATCTATAACTTATCAAGGAACTACAATCCCTTATTTAGTGAGACTACAATCCCACAAGGTGCTACAACACCTATCTAGATGAGCAACCACAACAACTAGACTTTAGGCAAGTTTCACCTTGAAAAGAGGATAAAACTACCTAGATTTTGAGTAACCATAACAAAACCTATGAATATAACATATATTTAACATTTATTTCCTACCAATTTGATGGAGATATAAATTATATCAGCTCTCTTCAACTCTGCACACTCAATGCATCCAAAGACACCTTTTGTATCACTCTTTACTCCTCAGTAATAACTTTGTCATCACATAAATAACATGATCAAATATTAATACACATAGAAATCAATCTGATATGTTCATCAACTCATCTACTAGGCACTCTCCCTCTCCTTTTCTCCATAAATCTCACATACACACCCCTCTCTCAAGTCTAGAAACCATCACATTTAGTTTCACTATTTATAGAGCATTCATGAACATCACTATCTTGGTCAGCCATTATACATGCCTTATCCCTTAAGTACTCACTAAAATTGAGACACATCTCAATACCATCCTTAAATGTTGGCCACAATATCCATGGGTCACCCTTAAGTAGTTACACATTTCAATTAGGCCCTTGTATCCCTTATAGATCTCATGGAGACCTATTCACCCATTTAGCACTTCATAAAGAAAAAATAAGAACACAAGACCAATTTAAAAAGCATAGGTCTAATCCAAATTACCCCTTTGACATTCTCAAATTATTATAGTCATCATTTCACTCTTTTGTGCAAGCTCAATCAACTCAAACAAAAGCCTTATTTATAAGGACACCATGAATGAACACAATGTCAACTTATTAAGATTTGTTCATATTAAATATATATTGTTTAAGATTTTAAATACCAAATAGATCATCCAAAATGACTACAACACTTTCTAATATCTAATTCATCATGAGACATCCAAATAAAAACAAAACAAGGTTGAAGAACCTTCTCGGGCCACTTACAAAATATAGTCAATTTTAGAGCTCAATATCTTTGTCTGTATATACATTCAAACCTCATAATCACATTCTATGGATGCACTATAGATTCCTCTTAAACTTTTACTTTTTAATTCATCTTAAAATTCATGTTGAATCAAAATTTATGTCACAAACACTAAGCATTAGTTTTTACTTCATTAATTTTCAAATGCCAATGGTCACAATTAAACTTCAGACACTATGCTATCATCTCATGTCCTCATTAATTAAATTAATCATGAACCATCAATATTATTATAAGGATATCTAATTTTACCTTGTTAAACCACTCACTTTAACCTCTTGAATTTAATATACACCATTTATCTTGATTAGTATGAATACCCGCTCATGTTTGATCTTCTAAAGAAGCTTGGTCTTTACCTCTACTCAATATTAAACATCAAACACTTGTCCTCATCTCACTTCTTCTTAACACCTTGAAAAAAACATGATCCATTGATATTTTTTAATGATCTTAGACTTTACTCAGTTTAAACATCTAACACTTTGACCTATTTGACTTACTACACACTATAGATCTAGATATATGAACTCTTGCAAACCATTAGATCTCCATTTGGTTCTGATCCTTAACATCATGCAAAAATCAATAAGTATGGGGACCATTTCAATCTACCTAGAAGGTCAAATTTTCATAGACATATCTTTTTACCTTGCTCACTTTCATGTTCTCAAATTTAAACCATATAAACTAGGAAAAATATTGAAAAAACCCATATGACCATTTCTTCCTGAAATGTTCACACGTGCGATATATGCCATCACCAAAATACTTAATCATCTCTTTCTTGTACTTATAAAAATAATTTATTTTATCTTAGATTCATTTTGTGTCATTGATCTTCATTGTGATGAAACATGGACTGTTATATCTTCTTTACAAATTTGGCTAAGTGTTTAAACTCAGTGCACTTTTGTTTGAGGGACCAACTTTACACCCACATATCTTTTACTGTACTAAATTACATGATATAAAACTTTGTCCCTATGATATCCTCACATAGGAAAATATAACCATATATCAATATGATCCTATAACCCTCACATGTGTGAGATATAATGACATATAAATGCCTTAGATTTATTTATCATAAAACCAATTATGCCTAGATTAACATAATGAAGAACGAAATGAATTCCACTCATGAAAAAAATTACTCCAATCATATTTAAATATTTTAGGACACCTTACACATCCTCAAATCACTATACTCATCCTTGAACATCTCTAACCATGCCAAAACTAAATATCAAACAAGTTTCCTTTAAGCATATTAAGACAAACACATTGCACACTTTTTCATTGTCACTTCGACTATCAAAGCACTTCATCCACTCAATTGGACACCTCCATTACATCACCATGACATAATTGAAAAGTATCCAAAAATAATCTCTCTCTTAATGAATTTTTTTTAAGGATACCATTACTACTTCTTCCAATGTGTTGCCTAGTGATGAGCCTGGTTTTACAGTCGCAACCTATTGCTCAAAATCCTTCTACTACCATATCTTTTAAATCCACCTTAATTTCATTATGATTATGACCTAAAATTTTCCTAATTTTTTTTCCTTCATGAGCTTAACTCTATGCATTACAATATTCCTCTAATGGAACTCATAATAATACCACCCTATCATAATAAGACATAGAAGAATTACCATCTATAAAACATAAACCATAGTCTGAACCTTATGAAAGACTAAAACGTATGGAAGTTCATACCATTAAAACCATCTATCATCCTCCCCCTTACAATAAACTATCCATAGAGTTTCTTGTGGATGACATGATAAATGATGAAGTCCTTTTATAAGATGATGATTTAATTCTCTTATTAAGTTCATTATAAATTATGTAAAAATAAGGGAAGTCTTCATGGATGTAGGTTTGGGAATCAATGTTATTTCCTTTTGGCTAATACAACTACTAGTATTCTCCAAATATGATCTTGAGCAAACTAGAATTACTTTTCATGGATTTGATAAGACTAATAAAAATCCTATTGGTTGGGTTTGGCTTCCTATTAAAATTTAACCCAAATTATTATGCACTAATATTATTTTTTTGGATCTTTCACTCACTTACAACTTCTTTTTAGGTTATCCCTAGACTCCTCACATGAGATCTATCACCTATTATTATAACCAATGCATGTAATTCACCATGATGGTAATTTTTTAAAACATGATGTTGATCCTAAACCATGACATATAAAAATATCTACCCTAAATATTGATATCACATTTTTTTTATTTAACTCATTAATAGTCCCCCTCTATCTGATTTCATCAACATGCATCTTGGTATGCAAGTCACTCTTGATGACTCTAATGATGAAGAACCTAATGAGATCCAAATAATATATAAACCACTATATTACCTCATTACATAGTGAAAAAACTTCATATCTCTTACCAAGATATAGGACAACTCCCTTTATTTATGATGACATTAAGAGCCCATCTCATTGAAATGCTAATGAATCTTCTTATATAGAAGATGATTTTGAATGCAATGACTTTGGAGTGGCTAAAATATTTCAATTTCCTTCCTAATTTTTCAAAGAACATTTATTTAAATTGGTTTTCTAATAAGGATGCTTCCAATTATAAATCTAATAAATTTAAACATGCATATGATATTTTGGTATTATATGATGCTTATCATATAATTTCTCAAGCCAAATCAAAGAAATTGGGTTTATTACATTATCTAAATTTTCTTGCTAGAATACACACTTTTAATGGTGTTTTCACTTAGTCCACATTTATCCTCATTTTGATTATAGTGGTTAAGATGATGATGAATATATTAAATGTTATGTCCATCTTACTAATCCACCCTTATAAATTTATAATTATTATCTTTGGTATATCTCTAATTTTTACTAGAAATTATAGTATCAAACTCTTTATAATATTATTTTTACACATTTTATCCTTTTTAATTGTATCAACTAAATTGTTATAGTTCAAAACCATTCCATCCTTTTTTAATTGATGAGCTACCCTGATACCATTCTAAATCCCTTTAATTTTTATTAGTGTATCAAATAGAATGATATAGTTAAGATTCACCCAAGTTTTCATAAATGTATCGACCCTAATCTAGATAATGTTAATTAACTTCACTCATAACTAGCTAATTGTATCTTTGAACACTTAGAAAGTGTTGATACATTTTTGGCACAAAATTTGGACAACCCTAATAACTCATCATCCCTCAAACATTATCAATATAATATTACCACTACTTTAATAGGACCCACACTACATTGATTATAAAATAAAAAGTTCTAATATAGTGTAAAAATATTATTATGCTCATAAATATATTATCCACATATCCTAGTTTTAAATAAATATATTGGATAGGTCAATCTAGTTCCATCTAGTTCTATTTAGCCTAAATATATCAGTCAAACTGATATAGTTCAACAAACTCTACTAAGACAAACTATATTAGCATGGATAATATTGTGAAGCAAATTAATGACACACCTCCTAAAGGTATTGAAATTATACTAGATTCTAAATCCATTATTGTGAGATAGATCCACTAAAAATTGACATAAAAGGAAATCATTTTATTGATCTTGACTTAGACATTTAGTATTATGGCCCATTACTTACTTTTTCTAGTGAAGAATCAATATTAGAACTATTTCGTGTAAGAGATCCTCAACTTCTACACCAAAATCATAAGCTTGGATAATTTAAAAATACATCTCAATATTTTCTTAATTTTATTCTAGTGTTGATCCTAAGCTAAACCCCATTCCCAATATTACTTACACACCATGTCATTTCCAAGATGTAAATGCAGTACTCATATATGAAATAAATGAATTCAACTTAGGGACACCCACAAATCCTCAATCAATATTATTTTTAAGGATCTCTACCCTAGAGGGATCGATAAATTTAGCTTGATCCTTGATATATTCAAGTATTATTTTATTATAACCTACCTACATATTCAATTTGAACATTTTTATACTTAGTTTCAACATGATTTTACACTATGCAACACTATTTGGGATTCTTATTTTAATGTTTTTTAGATATTGGGAAAAATGGTACAACTAGAGTTTATCTTTATAAATGTGTTATTTTGTCATAATATTTGATTTTATACATAATATTATTTATTTATGTGTTGGGTGAATATTTTTTTTTCAACTAACTAAAGGCCAAATGGTTATATCAGCCACAGTGTAATGAGATAAATCTCTCCTCTTAACAAGGGAGGTTCCCTATGAATTATCACAAACTAATATAAACTAAATATTAATTTAGGGGTGAGACCACATAATCCATTTCTCTTTTTTTATAAATGATGTTTACAAAATAAAAGAACACTTTCTTGATATTTGACTAAAAAATTAAGAAACCCACAAGAGCATAAAGTCTATCATTATTTCTTGTGTTGATTCATAACTTAGAACATAGTAGAATGAGGTGCAGCCCAAAGTCTTCACCAAAAACAATGACAAAATATATGATCACAAAAGATAATAGTATTTCAAAGCCTTCCCAATATCCTTTGCTTTAAAACACTAAATCACAAACTAAAGATAATTATTATAACACAAAATCTCCATAATCAGCTTTAGAACATCTCCCAAATTATTTTCATTCACACTACTATTTAATCAAACATGTAAGTTCATATTAATAAAAGGACATAAGAACAATTTTCAATACAACAAATTTATTTCAACATAAATTTTGAAATATCACTTGCTTTCTCATTCACTTGATAAAATTTGATTTACAACTTAAACTCAAAGTCTCAAAATGCTTTTCAATTTTGGCAGATGTTTGTTTCAATAACTAAAAGATCCCTTTACAAAAGAGGCCCTCTTTATTTATAGGGAGAGGCCTTGAGAAAATTTAGGAAAAACCTATTCAAAAATAAGAGTCTTTATTGACTTGGGACTTCCTATTTTTTACATGTAATTACATATGGAAAAAGTACATATAAAAATGTCCAAAGTTGTTTCAAAAGTACATCTAAAAAATGAAAAATAAACTAAGGGAAAAAACTACTTCAATTTGTATCACCATCTTTCTTCATGTGAGCATCATACATAGTGAAAGCTACTTACATCCCGATATTGTCTGGATTAATAGTGTTCCTAAAAATCATCTTGGCTCTAACTATGGCATCTCTTACTATGGTGACTAATTTTCTATGACTAGTTAACTTAGTTTTCAAGTTATCCAGAGTCAACTGATTATCTAGAATATTGTCTACAGAGGTTATAGAAAATGTTTTATTTTCAAATTCTTTCTGGAATATATCTTCATATTCTCAAATCATTTCTTCTGTAGAGAGAAATTGATTATCTTGTGATGTAAGCATGCAAGGTAGCTCCTCCAATTTATGTAAAAGATTGACATCACTTTGTTCACTAAGTTATCTTGTAGATTCAAGGTCATTGATCAAATCTTTAAGCACATGGCTCTTATATGTCAATGCTTCTTTTGTTTTGGTATAATAATTCCTATCAGTAATGATGTCAATTGATATTAGAGTGCTTATTTTTAGTTTTTTCATCTCCACCCATTTATCATGATTATTTTCTATGCTCTCAATATCTTGAGAAACAACTTCAATGAGATCATCAAGTTTTAATCTTATTTTCCTCATTTTATCTATTTCCTCAAATAGCTCTATAAGTAGGGAAATCCTTTGTGCATGCATCTTGTCTAAGTACTCTTCAAGTACTTTTCCTTTGAGATAAGTCTTTTCTACTTTCAGAATAATGGGGTCTTCTATAGAAATAGCCTCAGGAGTTACTAATTTTGTACTCAAAGTGATTTTCCTTACCACTATAGTCAATTGTTCCACCATTGCTTTATAGTGATCATTTCTTTCTCCCTATCAAATTTTTGAATCAATATGTCCATGGTTGAATGCATATCATTCTTGGCACTTTCATGAGTTATCTTTCCTAACTCAACTCTAGAGATAGAGTAATAATTTATATAAAAATTCTCCATGGTTGCATCCTATGGAGGTCTTGCAATCTCTAAAAATTTATGTCCCTTGTCCCCAAGTATTTTTGAAATAATCTTTGGCTTCTTTAGGGTCTTAACTTTTACAGGAACCAACTTATTAAAATCAAAGTCATCTAGAGAGATGGTTTGTTTCTTCCTTTTTGGTGTATAAGCTAATAACCATGGTGGAAGTATAGAATTAATCACATTAGGATCTATCTCATTGTAGGCATCACCATAGCTACACTTGCAGAGGTAGTGGAAATAATAGGTGGAGTCAGTAAAAATTGCACCTTTTACAAAGTGATCAAAAGTAGAACTATCTCCAATATCAAAATATGGGGAGGACAAACTAGGAATATACTTTGAGGAATAGATAATATCTTCAAAAGTGTTTTGAGGGTTATCAAAAATTATTTTGGAAGGAGAGGGAGATTCAGAAGAGGGAACATTAATAAGAGAAATAGACAAAGGAGCTGCAACAAGTATGTCAGGCAGGGAAGAAGAGACTCCCATTTGTTGTTGTACATTCTCTTGTGGGGAAAAGGTTTCCTCTTCTTATTGATTTGTAGGCCTATCGTCAATCTCCATCTCTTTTATCACTATTTCTTCAGTGCTATATTTCTCAACTTCTATATCTTCTATTTCAGATTCTTTTTTCCATGGCTTTTGACTTCTTCATCAAAAATATGATCTTAGACTTATGTGGCTTAGAGGAAGAAGGAACATCACTTTTTTTATTCATCCTATTCTATACTTTTCTTCTTGTTTCCTTTTAAATCTCATCTTCTAATCTTGTGAAGAATTCTTTCAAAGCAATTCTTTTGTTTGTTAGCCAACTATTGGTGTTTACCAATATAGGTTTAAATCTTTTCCTCAAAGAGGTCAGCTCTTTTTAGGACCATTGGATTGGAGGGAGAGGGGCATTAGCAATCTATTTAGTATTGTATCTATCATTAATCAACTCTCCATCATCCACTAGATTCTTAGGAATATCAACAAGTCCTAAATATTTAATCTTCTCAAGAGATAACCTGTTATAGTCCATTTTCCATACATCTTATATCCTCAAATCTACCCAAACATATTCTACCATAGTTTCATGGAATTGGGTTTTCCTCTTGATTATGTCTTTCACACCCCTATAGTCAAAGTTTGGTCTTCTCTTGAATTGCTTCATGGTTACAAGTTGCATCTTAGTTTCCATGACTCTAGCCCTCATAGCAGTTAATATTGAATACCTACCAATTTCAATTGGGAATATAAAACTAGGCTTCTTGAGTTCCATCTATTTATTATGCATGATGATCATTTGTCTGTATAGCTCCATTAAGACCAATTTGTCTGAGGGAAATCTTGGAAGCATATAAGGATGACCTTGGAAAAATCCAACCCTCAAATATGAAAAAGAAGGAAACTGTAGGAACATACATCCAAAATCATTTACTACTATCCAAGCCTCATTTGAGACTCTTCTTTGTTCTAGTTGAGGATCAAAAAGACATAAGAATAATACAAATAAAGCATCATTTACTCTCCTAAAATGATGAATAAAACCCTTTAATGTTAATTGAGAGTGGTATTGATACACTGGGACTACTCTCCTATCTCCTTCTGATGTTAGACCTAGAAATATTCTCATTGAAGCTACAATATACACCAGATAAGAAGTCATATAAAACTTGAAGGTGGTGGATACCTTTGTCAATTGCTCAGGCAAAGCATTACTAATTTTTTCTTCCCATAAAATGATTTGTTTGCCTTGGAGTATTACCTTAATGAAGGGATACATCCATTCATGGAACTATGAGGAAGAGGGCAAATCTCTTACCCTACTGAGAATAGTTATCAGATCACCAACTTCTTCTATAAAGTCACTTCTCAGAAAACTCCATAGCCACCTTGACAAGTTTGCCTTTGACATCTTGAGCCATTTATTATTAATTACCTTATTTACTTTTTCAATATATTTGTCATATTCTTTTTGTGCTTCAACAAAATTAAGCTTTATCACTTATGTACTAGGAGTGCACATAAACACTTTATCAATGAATTTGGGATCTAGTATAATTATCATATTACCACTAGCATCTAACACAGCCCTAGTATCTTTATTATAAAATTGAGCACATTGAAGAACAAATTCTATGTGTTGAGATACTACTAGGAAAGAAGATGCCAAAAGAATGTTGTTTTCAATTATCTTCTTCATTTTAGAGATGGGATTGCTTGACTTAGTTATCTCCACAAACTTAGCCATATCCACATAACCAATCTCTATATCTTTAATGTCATAGACATTAGAAGTAATTGAGGTGATTGGAAAAACACCTTAATATTTATACTTCATCACTTTTAACTTCTTTGGAGACAACTCAATCATCTAAATAAACTGCTATCAGAAGGATATTGATGAAGAAAGAAGATCCATGAAAGAAACTACAAAAAAAATTCATGATAATGCAATTATGGAAAATACTGGCAATCTAGGAAAATTACATGTCGATGATCATGACTATGGAGACACACTTGAAAGGGCTAAAGTGCGAGCAAGCTAGAAACTAGAGGAAAGTGGGCTTAGAAAAACAAAATTGAAAATATCCTAGAGTTAAAAAAAATTTAAAGAATGTTTGCATGGGTGGTAAAAATTTTTTGCCCTTGCATGTAAGGGATATTAACCATCTACATTAGTGGCAAAATTCGCCACTATTACATGTTGGTATGATTTTGCTATTGATGTTTAGGTGGAAGAATTTGCCACTACTGTAGGTAATTAGAGCAATTGTTTAGGTGGCAATTTTTTCCACCAATGTTTATGGCAGAAGTAAGGTTTTCATGTAAGGGTGGCAAATTTTACCACCCATACACTTTCACTTGAATATATGTTAAAAATTCATAATTGGCATAAATCACTATTTTTGCTTTCTACTCGATTGTAACGAGGATATGTGAAAGAGGCTAATAAATCCATCATCATGAATTTTTAAAAGATGATTTTTAACTAACATGAGTTGGGGGGAAAAATTGGTCAAATCAAAAATGCCAATGACATTCAATGAAAACCTAGGGCACAGAAGGAGGTCAATGGATTTAGCTAGCTAGGCTCATTTAAATCAAAAACAAAGATAAATAAAAGATGTAAACACGCAAAACAAAGAAAAAAATAAAATAAAAATCAATCTATAGTAGAAAACACTCAGAAAACAAAACCCTAAAAGTAGAAAACAATTTACCCAGCAAGTTTGAGATCCTAAGCTTGGCGGCAGTGAATTCAAACTCTTCCTTCATTACCATGGTCAAGTGATTGTAGAGAGGGGTATAGGAAACTTTAAAATAAAATAAATGACAAACAAAATGAATTTAAAATCTCAAAACAAGCTTTTAAAACTTAGCACACATGGCCATTAATGCTACTCAAAATTCAAGATTTAGGAGATCTTTGCTTGGGCGGCAAAATTTGCCACCCTGACAAGTGTCAATGCAAGAACATGCACTAGTGAAAAAAAGTGTTGTCAATGCATGTAAAAAATAAAAAACCATGTAATGGTGGAAAATTTTTCCACCCGAGCATGTGCAAAATAAAAATTCATTAACACCCTAAAAATGATCAAAATTGACATTTTGATCAGATAAAGACTACAATGGGTTTCATGATTTTTGAGAAATCATGGTGAGGGAATGTTGTAAAATTCCCTAGGATGTCATACTTCACTTGAGATCAAGATAATCTTATCTCAAATGATAAACTTAGAGTGTAGATTATGAAATGAACAAATTTTGTATGGGTTGTCCATAAAATGAGTGTAGCTGATTTTGGGAATAACAGCTAGCTCTAGCTGGGGAACTTCCATCAATTGAACTTTGAAATGATCAAAGGAAGTAGAATCCAGTCTCTAAGTGTCTTCATCCATGCCATTGGGATACAAATTCAAGCTATCAAAAAGAAAAAGACACAAATAACTAATCAAAAATACAAAAATAAAAACATAAAAATATACAAATGAACTTATCTTATACTTTAAGGGTTAAAGTGTTTCAGATGTTGCCCACTGTAAGGTAACAAGAATGGTGTTCCATCATGATATTCTAGAAATAAGCTATTTCCACCATAGAATTTATGAATGGTGAATGAAACTCTCCATAAGGAATCAAATTTTCCATGCATTCCTTTTGGTTCTCTCCTCTTGTCCCACAACAAGACTTGATCTCTAATCTGAAACTCATGAATCCTTGCTTTCTTATTAAAGAGTTTATTTACCTAACTTTGATGCTTAGTGATACGGTCTGCTACCATATTTCATTGCTCCTCTAGTTCATTAAGTACATGATCCTTTTATCAATAGAAATTTCAAAAGTCTAATCTTCCACTGCCTTTGCCAACTTTAGTGTTGGTAGTTCCAAGGTAATTAGTATCTCTGCATTCAGACCATATAGAAGCTAAAACAATGGCATACCTATTTACCTTTTATGGGTGACTTTGTCTACCCATAAATCATCAAATAATGGTTTATGCCAAGTTCTCTAATTCTCATCTACCATTTTCCTGATAATAGTAAATAGATTCTTGTTACTTGATTCTGCTTAACCATTTCCTTGTGGATAATAGTCTAAGGAGTGGGAAAGAATGATCCCATGCTTGTAGCAAAAGTCAGTAATCTCATGGGAAGAGAAAAAGGTGGCATTGTCTACTATAATCTTGTTTGGAACTCCAAATCAGGAAATAATATTTTCCTTAAAGAAATTACATACCAATTTTAAAGTAGCATGCTTAACTGGAATGGCTTCCACCCACTTGGTAAAATAGTCTTTCACGGTGAGGACATAGTCATGACTAACACTTGAGGGTGGGTTCACAGCTCCAATGAAGTCGATACCCCATTTTTGAAAAGGTTCTTCAATCACCACCTACTTGAGAGGTAATGTGGCCAACATAGGTTTCCCAATGAACTATTGGCACAACTCACACCTACATACCCAATTGTACGCATCTTAAAAAAGTGTAGGCCAATATTATCTAGCTTGTAGAATCTTGTGAGCTGTAATGGGTTTATAAAAATGTCTTCCACAAGCCAAATTGTGGAAAGACTCAAAAAGTTTACTTTGTTGCACTTTATCCATGCAACAAAGAAATACTCCATCAAGGCTTCTTTTGTACAAAACATTATCCCATAAGATGTAGTTAGAAGCCTTAAAATTAATAGTTCTTTTCTCCTTATAAGATATATGGGTAGGACACTCACCATAGGTAAGAAAATGAGTAATATTTGAATACCACTCATTAGTAGTAGTGACAAAATAAACTATTGGCATGTATTTAATTTCTACTCCTTCATCCCCTATTTCTTTTGGTACATTATCAGTAATCAATTGACACAAGCCTCTTCCATGAAAAAGCTTAGTAGGTTTGATATCAAGATCAAACTCTTAAAACTTAGAAATCCAATTTCCTCTTTTAGTACTAAACTCCTGTTGAGTTAGAATAGACTTTACTATTATATGAGGCACCAAAATAGCAGTATGTGAATTTAGGATATAGAATCATAAATGCTTTACCACCTTAACCATAACATAAGCATGTTTTTCCATGTTTGAATATTTCAATTCATGAGCTCTGAGAGGACAACTCATAAATTATATGGGAGATTCCACACCTTCTTCATTCTGCTAAACCAAAATAGTTGAAAGTGTATGTTTAGAAATGTAGCTGTATACTATAAAATCTTTGGTATAGTTTGGACAAACAAGGACTAGAGCATGAGCAATAGCCTTCTTGATATCTTCAAATGCCACTTTGCCTTTTTTATTCCAATAGAAAGTAGACTTACCCTTCATCATGTTGACAATGTGATAGGTTTTCTCTACAAATTTAGGAATGAACCTTCACAAAAAATTCACCTTTCCAAAGAAAGAATGAACTGTAATAGTACTAGTAGGTAGAGTAAGACTTTGAATATATTTGACTCTTTCTGAATCAATTTTAGTGCCTTCTCAGGATACAATGTGACCGAGAAGTTTACCTTCTGTAACCCCAAAAATTGACTTCTTAGGATTGAGAGAAATGCCATTTTACAAAAAATGTTCTAGTACTTGTCGTAAATGATGCACATGATTAGGATGATGTTTAGAGAAAATATTCAAGTCATCAAGATACACTAAAATTAACTTCCCTATCTCATCTCCAAGGCAAGGTCCATTGCTTTCTGGAATGTGGTGCCAATATTGATCAGACAAAAAGGCACTCTATGATATGCAAATGTGCCCCAAGGTGTAGTGAAAGTGGTTTTATACTGACCTAATTCATTAACTTCTATTTAATTATACCTATAAAAACCATCTAACATAGACAACATTTCTAAACCAATTACTATTTTCAATACTTTGTCCATGATGGGTAGGGGTAGTTATCCTTTAGAGAGGATTGGTTGAGATTCCTAAAATCAACACAAATACAAATTTATCTATTCTTCTTCATTATAGGAACTATGTTCATGATCTATGTGAAATGATGGATTGGAAAAATTATCCTTGCATTCAACATCTTTTAAATCTTAGAAAGGATAATACCTAATATTTTGGGGTTATATTGCCTTTGTTTCTATTTGTGACGTAATGACCTAGCTTTAAGAGGAATTTCATGCTAAATTTATTTAGGCCTGAAGGACTTTAGATCATCATAAGAATATGCCAAAACATTAATGTAATGATGAAGGAGAGTAATTAATTTGAACTTTTCATCACCAGTACAACATTTCTCAATGTTGACCATTTTGGGATCTACCTCCGAACTCAAATTTACTTGCTCAAATTCCATAGAAGAAATTGAATCCATTTTTTAATGCTGATTAATATATCTATTATGCTTATCAAATATCTTTTCAAGTGAAACCAAACCTTTTGGAATTTTATTCCCTTTTAGTTGAAAAAACTCTTCACCAGTTTGTGAATCTATTTTGAAAATTGATTCCCGTGGTGGAGATTCACTACCTTTAAAATAGAGCTCATCAAAACTATCTATATTTTATAATAAATCAATAATTTGATTATAACCATTTAACACCTACCAATGATCAACATTATCAGGTATACTTGGTCGAAAGACCATCTCAATAGTGTATTTGTTTCCTTTGAAATCTTTATGAGGAACCATAAGAGTTGCAGAGATGGCCAATGAATATACATGATCATTAAACTCTCTTGGTACCATAAAGATATTGAAAGCATAAAAAACTTTCAATGCAATCCCATACATAACTGTGATAATGTCACAATCTTTCATTTTTAGTTTGATATAGATTTCTCACTTGATAAACCACCAATTCAGCATCTCCTCGGGTGTGAATAATTTTAACACCTTTAGCATGATCAGCTTTCAACCCAAGTAACAACAATTCATATCCAGTGGTGTTATTGGTATTGTCAAATTGCAACTTATATGAGCAAGGGAAAATATCTCCTTGTGGAGATATCAAAACAATTCTAGCTCTAGAATCGGTAGAGGAATAACTACTATCAAATTCTAAAACCTAGACCTCATTAAAATTTGATTTTTTAAAATTTGTTATCAGAAGATTCCTCTTCATCAATGAGGGAAGAATATGGCATTATTATGCCTTCACCTAAACTTTCATATGAAAACTCTTATGATTCATTAGAAACAATTTCAGTGGACAGGAAATAATTACCCATTCTTGAGGATTTAAACAAAATTTGAGCTTTGGGATTTTTCATTTGGGTAATAATATATTTTGCCTTTTTTTAAGAAGTAAATTTTGCATGATGCCTTTAGCAGGTATCCTTGCTTTAGATAGATCCATGTTTAACTCCCCACCTACATCCTTGCAAAAATTATGTTCGAGCAGAATGTCATAAGAAACTAGAACATCAGCTACTAGGATTGTCATCTTAATCCTCTTGTCTGGAAAAGCCACAAATGCAAATTGAGCATCTTTGATATGACCCAAAATTGGTACTTACTTATTTTCCATCGAGAAACATCTCCCAAAAGTCTTAGTTAAGGTGAGACTAAGGGAGTCTGCTACCTTAGCAAGTATAACATTATTAGAGGCTCTAGAATCTATTATGCAATTGCTCAACTTATGACCATTTACTAATAGAGAAACATAGAAAAGTTATATTCTTCTAGAGGCAACAAGGGGAGTAGTGAAAAAAATATTTTGGGTAGATTTGTTCTTTGAGGAATAGTGAGTCACTTTTGGAAAATCTTGTCCTATAGGGATGGTTTTGTTTTTTATGTATTCAACTAACCTATCAAATTATTCAAGATTAGATTGTAAATACTCAACTTCAAACATTTATATCTTGGTCTTCTTAGCATGATCTATTATGTCGAATAGTTGGAATGAACTAGAAATAGAGGAAGGAAATCCATCATTCTAATTTTTATTTGATGTGGTACTGGTCTGAGGGATGGAAGTAAAAGATACAAGATTGTTAGATGTACTTACTTGTTTATTACTTATCAGGTCCTTTGATTAGAAAGGTAATGAAGTTTCCCATTTATCAATTAAGATTAGTGGTTGAGGTTCTTCTCTTGATTTTGCCTTATCAACTTTCTAAGTTGATTGATTTTGAGACCTAGTAAAGAAAACATATGATCCATCATAAACTTCACTTTCTTTTTTAGCTTCATCTTGGTAATTTAGAAAACCAATGGTGAAGTCACCAGCTAATTCTTCTTCTCCTTCTGGAAAGAGATTAGCATCATTCTCTTATTCCAACTTAGGTTAGAAAGAATGATCATGTTTGGCTTCATAATAACCAACTACTGAGTTAACCAGCATTACTTTGATGGCAAGCTTCCCCTATGTAGGAGGAAGATGATTAGATTGCCCTTGATTTTTAGTAGCATTGCCTTGATATGAATTGTTGGGAAATGTCCTCCTTAGTATATACTAATAAGAAGGAGGAGTAGACATACCTTGGGACATTTGCCTTTTTAGAGCTAGCAATTCATTTGATAACTTTTACACTATAGGGTCGGTGGTGTTTGTGGAAGAATCTTTAATAGAAGAGGAAAATCTACTTTTGTTGGAATTTCTTCTTATTTTGCCTATAAAGATAAGATCATCTTCAACTTTGATAGAAAAAATATGAGTGGTAGGAAGATCTACAGGGCTAGCCTGCCTTAATAGAAAACTCACTTTGAGAAGTTGAGAATTGATAAATAAGCACTTAAGATTCTATGGTGTTAGCTAAGAGATTGTAGGAATCCTATTCCTTAGCTTATTGAATTTAGAAATGAATTATCACATAGGCCCATGAGGCTCTTTCTTCATTTGTGTAAGCTAGGCTAATAAGGCATGTGCATCTTCTGTGGGTTTGAACCTAGCCTCAAACTTAATCTTGAGAGTGTTCCAATTGGTTATAGTCTAAGATTGGAGATGATAAAACCAATCTATCAACTAACTGAAGGCAAAATGGTTATCTCAGCCATAGTGTAATGAGATAAATCTCTCATCTCAGTAAGGGGAGGTTCCCAGTGAACTATCACAAACTAATCTAAACTAAATATTAATTCATGGTTGAGACCACATCATCCATTTCTCTTTTTTTATAAATGATGTTTACAAAATAATAGAATACTTTCTTGATATTTGACTAAAAAACTAAGAAACCCAAAAGAGCACAAAGTCTACCATTATTTCTTTTGCTGATTCATAACTTAGAACATAGTAGAATAAGGTGCAGCCCAAAGTCTTCACCGAAAACTATGACAAAATATATGATCACAAAAGATAATAGTAGTTCAAATCCTTTCCAATATCCTTTGCTTTAAAACACTAAATCATAAACTAAAGATAATTGTTATAGCACAAAGTCTTTATAATCAAATTTAGAACATCTCCAAGATTATTTTCACTCACACTACTACTTAATCAAACAGATAAGATCATATTAAGAAAAGGACATAAGAACAATTTTTAATACAAAAAAAGTTATTTCAACACAAATTTTAAAATATCACTTGCTTTCTCATTCACTTGATAAAATCTAATTTACAATTTGAACTCAAAGTCTCAAAATGATTTTCAATTTTGGTAGAGTTTTGTTTTAATAACTAATAGATCCTTTTATAAAAGAGGCCCTCTTTATTTATAGGGAGAGGCTTTGAGAAAATTGAGGAAAAATCTAACTACTTTGACCTATTCAAAAATAAGAGTCCTTATTGACTTGGGACTTTCTATTTTTTACATGTAATTACATATGGAAAAAGTCCATGTAAAAATTTCCAAAGTTGTTTCAAAAGGACATCTAAAAAATGGAAAATAAACTAAGGGAAAACGGCTTCAATTTGTATCACCATATTTCTTCATGTGAGCATCATACATAGTGAAAGTTGCTTACATCCTGATACTGTCTAGATTAACAGTGTTCCTAAAAATCATCTTGGCTCTAACTATGGCATCTCTTACTGTGGTGACTAATTTTTCATGACTAGTTAACTTAGTTTTCAAGTTATCCAGAGTCAACTAATTGTCCAGAATATTTTCCACAAAAGCTATAGAAAATGTTTTATTTTCAAATTCTTTTTGGAACATATCTTCAAATTATTGAATCATTTCTTCTGCAGAGATAAATTGATTATCTTGTGACATAAGTTTTCAAGGTAGCTCCTCCAATTTATGCAAAAGACTGAGATCACTTTGTTCATTGAGTTCTCTTGTAGATTCAAGGTCATTGATAAAATATTTAAGCACATGAATCCTATATGTCAATGCCTCTTTTGTTTTATTATAAGAATCCCTATCAATAATGACACCAATTGATATTAGAGTGCTTATTTTAATTTTTCTCATCTCCACCCATTTATCATGATTCTTTTCTATGCTCTCAATATCTTGAGAAATAACTTCAATGAGATCATCAAGTTCTGCTCTTATTTTTCTCATTTTATCTATTCTCTTAGATAGCTCTGTAAGTAGAGAAATTCTTTATGCACACATCTTGTCTAAGTACTTTTCCTTTGAGATAAGTCTTTTCTACTTTCTGAATAATGGGGTCTTCTATAGAAATGGCCTTAGGAGTTACTAATTATGTACTCAAAGTGATTTTCCTTACCACTATAGTCAACTTTTCCACCATTTCTTGTAGTGATCCTTCATTTCTTTCTCCCTATCAAATTTCTAAATCAAGATGTCTATGGCTAACTACATATCATTCTTGGCATTTTCATGATTTATCTTGCTTAACTAAACTATAGAGATAGAGTAATAATTTATATCAAAATTCTCTATGGTTACATCTTTTGGAGGTCTTTCAATCTCTAAAAATTTTTGTCCCTTGTCCCCAAGTATTTTTGAAAGAATCTTTGGCTTCTTCAGGGTCATAGCTTTTATAGGAACCAACTTATTAAAATCAAAGTCATCTGGAGAGATGGTTTATTTCTTCCTTTTTGGTGTATAAGATGTTAACCATGGTGGAAGTACAAAATTACTCACATTATGATATGTCTCCATTATAGGCATCACTAGAGTTATACTTGCATAGGTAGTGGAAACAATAGGTGGAGTGTCAGTAAAAACTGTACCTTTTACTAAGTGATCAAAAGTAGAACTATCTCCAATATCAAAAGATGAGGAGGACAAACTAGGAATAGACCTTAAGGAATGGAGAACATCTTCAAAAGTGTTTTTAGGGTTGTCAAAATTTATTTTGGAATGAGAGGGAGATTAAAAAGAGGGAACATTAATAGGATAAATAGATGAAGGAGATGCAATAGGTGTGTCAGGTAGGGGAGAAAAGACTCTCATTTTTTATTATAAATTCTCTTATAGGAACAAGGTTTCCTCCACTTGTTGATTTGTAGGCCTATCTTCAATCTCCATCTCTTCTATCACTGGTTATTTAGTGCTCTATTTCTCAACTTCCATATCTTATATTTTAGATTCTTTTTCCATAGCTTTTGATTCTTCATCACAAATATGATCTTAGGCTTATGTGGCTTGGAGGAAGAAGAAACATCAATTTTGTTATTCATCCTATTCTCTACCTTTCTTCTTATTTCCTTTTAAATCTTATCTTCTAATCCTATGAAGAATTCTTTCAAAGCAATTCCTTTATTTGTTAGCCAATTATTGGTGTTTGCCAATATAGTTTCAAATCTTTTCCTCAAAGTGGTCAGCTCTTTCTGGGACCATTGGATCGGAGGGAGAGGGGCATTAGAAATTTGTTTAGTATTGTATCTATACTTAATAAACTCTCCATCATCTACTAGATTCTCATGAATATTAGCAAGTCCTAAATATTCAATCTACTCAAGAGATAACCTATTGTAGTCCATTTTATGGACATCTTCTTTTGTCCTCAAATCTACCCAAACATATTCTACCATAGGTTCATGTAATTGATTTTTCCTCTTGATTATGTCTTTCATTCCCTTTTAGTCAAAGTTTGGTCTTCTCTTGAATTTCTTCATGGTTACAAGCTGCATCTTAGTTTCCATGACTCTAGCCCTCGCAACAGTTAATATTGAATACCTACCAATTTCAACTGGGAATATAAAACCAAACTTCTTGAGCTCCATATATTTATTATGCATGATGATCATTTGTTTGCATAGCTCCATTAATACCAATTTGTCTGAGTGAAATCTTGGAAGCATATAAGGATGACCTTGGAAAAATCCAACCCTCAGGTATGACAAAGAAGGAAAATATAATAACATGCATCCAAAATCATTTACTACTGTCTAAGCCTCATCTAAGACTCTTTTTTTTATAGTTGAGGATCAAAAAGACATAATAATACTGTAAATAAAGCATATTTACTCTCTTAAAAAGATGAATAAAACCCTTCAATGTTAATTGAGAGTAGTATTGATACATTGAGATTACTCTCCTATCTCTTTCTGATGTTAGATCTGGAAAGATTCTCATTGAATCTAAAATATACACTAGATAAGAAGTCATATAAAACTTAAAGGTAGTGGATACCTTCATCAATTGCTCATGCAAAGCATTACTAATTTGTTTTCCCCAAAAGATGGTTTGTTTTCCTTGGAGTATTACCTTGATGAAGGGATAAATCCATTCATGGAACTATGAGGAAGAGGGAAAACCTCTTACCCTACTAAGAAGAGTTATCAGATCACAAACTTCTTCTATAAAGTCACTTCTTAAAAAACTCTATGGCCACCTTGATAAGTTTGCCCTTGACATCTTAATCCATTTATTATTGATTACCTTCTTTGGTTGTTCAATATTTTTGTCATATTCTTATTATGATTTAACAAAATCAAGCTTTATCACTTTTGTAGCAGGAGGGCACATAAACACTTTATCAATGAATTCCGGATCTATTCTAATTATCACATTGCCACTAGCATCCAACACAACCCTAGTATCTTTATTATAAAACTGAGCACACTGAAGAACAAATTCCATAGTGTGAGTTGTTACTGAGAAAGAAGATACCAAATGAATGTTGTTGTCAATTATATTCTTCAATTTAGATATAGGATTTCTTAACTTAGTTATCTCCACAAACTTAGGCATGTCCACATGACCAATCTTTGTATCTCTAATTTCATCGATATTAGAAGTAACTAAGGTGATTGGAAAAACACCTTAATATTTATACTTCATCTCTTTTGACTTCTTCAAAGACAAATTAGTCATCTAAACAAAATTTTATTAGAAGGATATCGATGAAGAAAGAAGATCCACAAAAGAAATTAAAACAAAAAGTCATGATCATGCAATTAGGGAAAATACTAGAAATTTGGGAAAATTGTGTATCGATGATCATGACTATGGAGATGCACTTGAAAGGGCTAAAGTGTGAGTAGGCTAGAAACCAAAGGAAAGTGGGCTCAAAAAAATAAAATTGAAAATATCCTAGAGTTAAGAAAATTTAAAAGAATGTTTGCATGGGTGGAAAAATTTTCTACCCTTGCATGTAAGGGATATTAACCATCTACATCAGTGGCAAAATTCACCGCTATTACATGTTGGTATGATTTTGCCATTGATGTTCAAGTGGTGGAATTTGTTGCTACTACAAGTAATGAGAGAAATTGTTTAGGCAACAATTTTTGCCACCAATGTGTATGGTAGAAGTAAGGTTTTCATGTAAGGGTGGCAAATTTTGCTGCCCATACACTTTCAATCGAATATATATTAAAAATTCGTAATTGATGAAAACCACCATTTTTACTTTCCACTTGATTGCAACAAGGATATACGAAAGTGGCTAATAAAACCATCATCATGAATTTTTAAAAGATGATTTTCAACTAACATGAGTTGGGGGGAAAAACTAGTTGGATCAAAAATGTTGATGGCATCAATGAAAACCTAGGGCACAAAAAGAGGTCGATAGATTTTTCTAGATAGGCTCATTTAAAGCAAAAATGAAGATGAAAAAAATATGACAACACACAAAACAAAGCAAAAAGAAAAATAAAAATCAATTTACAATAGAAAACACTCAAAAAACAAAACCCTAGAAGTAGAAAACAACTTACTTGGCAAGTTTGAGATCCTAATCTTGGTGGTGTTGAATTCAAACTCTTCCTTCATTACCATGGTCGAGATATTATGGAGAGGGGTATAGGAAACTTTAAAATAAAAGAAATGAAAAACAAAATGCATTTAAAATATCAAAACAAGATTTTAAATCTCGGCATGTATGGCCATTAATGCTACTCAAAATTTGAGATTTGGGATATCTTTGCTCTAGCAAAAAAAATTTCTGCCCTCACATGTGCTAGCACAAGAACATGCACTGGCAACAAAAAGTGTCCTTGATGCATGTAAAAAATAAAAAACCATGTAATGGTGGCAAATTTTTCCACCTGAGCATGTGCAAAATAAAAATTCACTAACACCCTAAAAATGATCAAAATTGACATTTTGATCAAATAAAGACTACAATGGGTTTCACGATTTTCAAAAAATTATGGCAAGGAAATGTTGTAAACTTTCCCAAGATGTCAGATAACTTCACTCGAGATCAAGAGAATCTTGTCTCGAATGACAAACTTAGAGTGTAAATTACAAATGAATGATTTTCATATATGTTATCCACAAAATGAGTGTAGCTAATTTTAGGAACAACAATATGCTTTAAATATGATTATATATTATAGGTAGTGATGATGCCATTTTTGGGTACAAGTACAAGTGAAATGAGCTAGGCTAGATTTGGATTTTGGTAGTTAGGGGATAATGAATAAAGGTAGCCAACATAGGTAAAAAGGTATAAGATAATTAACTCAAAAACTTATAGTAGTATGTCTTTTATATTTCTTTATTTTGATTGTCTTCTTGACTTATTCGTCATGCTTTCTGTTTGTCTTCACTTATAGATTTTAATGACTTTATGGGATTGCTTGTATGCAACTATTTTAGTATGTTATTTTGTGGTCACTTGGGTGGTTCTTTTGATTTTGTTATTTATGTATATTATTTTACTCTTGAGCTTAACTGACATTGATTCTTTGATTAGCTTATTTGATGTCATGGCTTCACGTGTCTTGATTGAATCTAGTTTTGTTATTATTATTTTATTAAATATTTTTGTATGCTTAGGGTACCTTGTCCTATATTTTAAATCCCCTTATCTCACCACTCTTCCCCTCCAAGATCATATCAAAGGGACCCTAACCAATTATTTATATTTCAAAATTGTAAATAATGTTATTATTTGATTTTTCTATTATCACCATGGTCATGTGACTTTGACTCAAAATAAAATTTGATCTAAATAAATCATTATAATTTTTTAGTTTAGGTAAAATTAAATTTTTTTCATTAATGAATTAGGAAACATGGGAAGATATTAATCAAACCCCAAAGCCACTACATTTTCTTAGGTCGATGGGTTAGATGGGAGAAGGAGAGGGAAGGAGGGAGGTGTGGAGAAGGGTGGAGGAAGAATAAAACCCTAGGAGAGTTTGGAAATGGCCTAGAAGAGATGGCTGAGGGAAAAAAATCCTAATAAAGAGAGAGAATTGTGTGCTTGGATTTGAATATAAAAATGGAGGTGTGGCAAGGTAGTGAACACACTAAAATTTTTAGTTTCTCTTCCATTACGTACAAGGAAAACAAGTAAGTTTTTGTATTTTTTTATTTTTCTTAGATAAAGTTTTTGTTCCATATTTAAGGGCAAGTAAATAAAGAAAAAAAATTACTTGTAAGTTCATAAAGAAGTCGTATGACTTACTAATGAACCCTCAAAGGTTTATAAAGGGATTATTTTACAAAAATCTCTATTATTCCTTCAATGGCTACTAAGAAAATATAGTTTCAAAATTTGGGGTTATATATATATATATATATATATATATATATATATATATATATATATATATATATATATATATATATATATAAGTCAAATATTTGCATAAAACCATGGTTGAGTCATTTCTAGTTTTTATTTATTTTCATCTTACCAAAAATGGTGACCAGGGTCGACATAGGGTAAAATATTGGTATTTTTTTAACCTTGATAAAAAAGGTGACCTAGTTCAAACCCTAGGTAGAAATTTTAAAATTTTGTTTGGAAGTTTTTATTTCTATCTATTGCTCATACTTTTGCATGCAGTTTGATTTGATGAGTTGTTATCATTTTGGTAAAATTTATGTATAATTTTTATGGGGTTTTGTTGAATAAATTACTATTGGTGTTTGAAGATTTTTGGAATTCAAGTTTTGTTGAATATGTTATTTTATGGAAAATTAATTAAAAATATTCATTTTTTATACTTAGGGTTAAAAAAATATTTATTCATAACCAACTGAATTGCTTGGTTTTAAATTCAACTAGATATTTGATAACCTGATTAGAAACCCATCCTTGTTGTAAGTAACTAAATTATCCATATCCAGTCAGTTGGTAATGAATAAATACAATATTTAAATTCTCATTGATTGATATTTTTTTATTTATCATGCATTATTTTGGCTACATCTTATTTGAATAAGGGTTCTATTTCATTTTATTATTTGGCTTGACTAAAATAAGTGATGAAGGAAAATGAGGTCAAATAGATGAGTGGTTGACTTATTATAATCCTTAAAATGAATACTAGGCTGTCAAAGTTGTTTATAAATATCTATACTTGAAATTTTTATTATTATACTACTGTGAGTGAAAAGGTTCATTCCCTTAGTGTCTTCACCTACATTCCCAAAGTCCTAAAATTTAGACTCCACCTTTTAGCTAGTGGTTGGGGGTGGTAAGGGCCACCAATTGGGAGCCTCATAGGATAGGTCAAAATGGGATGGCTTGCATGAAGAAAATAAATACTTTAAATCACCTAGTTATTATTGTATATTGTGATTTTAATTCATTATTGACATGGTGATGCAACATATTTGTAAAACAACTTATTTAATATTCTAGATTGGAATCAATACTATTGTTGTAGTTTAATGTCTCCTTCATAGTATTGTATCATATGAAATTAGTTTAATACATTTAAATTTAAGTTTCTTTGATTAAATACACTTAAATATTTTATTTACTTGATTACATCTTTAGTTTAGAAATGTTACTTTCAGTTATAGGATTTCATTGAGTTGTATGAAATTAGTTTCATAAATTCTCAATTTTAGTTATATGGATTAAATATACTCTCATATATTAATTTTATCTAGTAGATCTTGGATTAAATATTAAACTTACCACTATAGATTTATGTTTTAAAACATTATGTTATCAATTTTGTAGGAAAATGTTTAATAGATGCTAAACCTAGATATTATATGGCTAAGTATAAATGTTTATCTAGGTTTGCATTATTTATATTATAAAAGATCTTGACTCTTAGAGAAATTTAAATAGATGTGTCTACTTTATGTTGCAATTAGATGATTAGTTAAGATTTTCTAAGAAAGCAAAAAAATATGTACTTTTCTAAAATCATTCTTTCTTAATTAGTCTCTAATTAGCATCACACTCCACTACCATGATGCAACTAGTTATCATTATCAATTATATGGTTGTAATTAAATTATTCAATTTACTTTGATTATAAATAATCACCTATAGGTTTTCTTTCCATAAGATGATACGGTACTTAGTTTTAATTTCATTTACACTATTTGTACAAGTTTTATCTAACATCATACTTAGCTTGCATATTACACTAAGTAGTTGATCCTTTATTTTTATAAATGACATAAACTTGAAATCATGTCTATCACCTAAAGTAATGAAATGAGTAAATGGATTAGAAAGGAGTTATTTCTTACAAGTTATGTTTCACCTTCAGCTTTATGATTAAAGATTTTATCACTTGAAATAAAGGCAATTTGAATTGATATTAGGCTTTATTACTAAATATCTTAGAATCTTTAATTAATGAAATTAGTTATATTTCATTTTTATCAAAGAGGATACTTGTCTAATTTATTAGTTATTAATAAATCTGAAGCAAGATAATTATAAAAATTACTTATTTGCCTTGGTCACCATGACCTGATTATATTTTTACTTTTTCAATGATAATTTGGTAAAAGTAGCTATTTTAAATTATTGGTTGTAGGAGGCCATTTAAAATCATCATTTGAACTTAAGGATATTAAAAGCTGATGTTTCAAATTTAATTCATGCTCTTTTCATTTACTACTAAATCACATTAAGATTAAGTACATAGTGTGATACAATGATGAAAAGTTACCTTCATTGAATACACATTTCAACAAACTAATGTATACAATAAATTGTGTTTAAGTTGATTAAATAGACCTATTATTATTATTTTTATGATATGAAAATGATTGTTAAAGTACAATGTTAACATTATTAAAGGAATAGATTTTAGAAGTTATGTATTATGGATTTATGTTTTTAAATATAGTGGCATAATTTATTAATCTTATGATATGACCAAGTGACATGTCAATAATACTAGAGAAATATGAATCTCTAGAATACAATATATGGGATGGTTGAGTGAGATCATGATGACACTGAGTTAAAAAATATTATATATGATTATAAACAACATTATGTCTTGACAAGGATTATAAAGTAATTAGTTAAAAATGACAATGATTTTCTAAAGTGAAGGTATGAGGTACAATGACCCCGTAGCCATAGAACATGGTAAAATGATCTAAAATCAGGGGTAGTAACATTTAGATCCTTCACATGTATCAAGTACATGAATTGCAAAAGTGTAGTCCAAATTTTAAATAGAACCATTACTTGAATTTGGCAAAACATAAAGTTATAAACCTAACTTGGAGTAAATACTTTTTTGAATAACATTAATAACCTAAGTGATTAATTTATCTAGCCCAAGATCAAAGAATATTAAGTTTAATACCCTATATTATACCAAGTTTTAGGAATGTTGAACACTTAGGTAAGATAAAGACACCTAGGTGGTCCTATTGGGAAGGTGTTTACTACCATGTAGTCCCAAATATATCGATATATATATCGCATATCGATACACCCAAAATTGTATGAGGATAATCCCTACGAAAATAATCTTTTCTATAGAATATTATAATGTTAATTACCCTAACTAAGTGTTTCATGCACATAAACATGCTAATAGGTTATGTAAAAAAACATTTTTATATTATAAATTATTTCATCTTCTACTTTAAACTCTAAAAGAAAGGATGCTCAAATGATTTTGATCATTTCACTTGGTATCAGAGCTTTTGCTAAGTTGATGATTCTAAATATAATATAACTTAAAATAATTTATTTTTATAATCTACCTAATAAACTAATTGGTGGATTCTTAGGAAAATGGTTAATACTAGAGTCAATAAAATTCAAGTCAATAATGACCAAGGAATTGATAAACCAATATTAAGAGGTTGAGGCTGAGACAAAAGTAGAAGCCAAGGTAGGGGCCATACTACCAAGAACCCAAACCAAATAAGAAATAAACCTATTCTCCACAATGATAATAGTGAAGCACTAAATGATAATGTGTATATAAAAAACTCATATAATAAGCAAAAGGATATCCTCCATGGGATCTTACCTTCTATGAATGGCATTCAAGGCAAAATTAAAAATTAAGATCAGATGCTAAACAATCTTGAGGGTGATCCTCATGAAGAAGTCCCTCAATTGGGAGCTAGTCAAATGGGGGAGAAATAAATTCTAGAAGTGCATATAAGGATCATAGACCACATCATCAGATAACTTAGAAATCTTTCCCCCACCTACCTTCTCAGTTGAGGAATCAAGAGATGAAACTGATGCATGGCTCATCAATATATAGAAATACATTAACCTTTATGACATGGCATCTAATGTGAAGGCAATATTTTTTGTTTATCAATTAGATGGTTTTATTGCCCTATGGTGTAACCATATCTATTCCTTAGAGGGATATCATCTTATGACCCTCATTTTTCCAATTTTTGAGACCCATTTCATAAAAAGGTACTTGAGTGAAAATTTCAAGGAGAAAAAAATAACAAACTTCTAGCTACTCAAATAAAAAAATATGTTTATCCTTGCATATGAAAATAAGTTCTTGAATCTGATACATCATGTGGACTACATTCATGAAGAAGAGATAAATATCACTAGATTTAAGTTAGGATTGAAAGAAATATTGATGTCTAACATCAATATGACTAATTATAAGACATTGGAAACTACTATAGAGTCTACCCATAGGGTAAAAGAGAAGGAAAAGTTTTATCAAAAATTGATACAAGAATTCAAGATGAATAGGCAATAGTCAAAGACTAATAACCCTCCTCCTCCATCAAAAATTTCAAGAAATCAAACTAGAATTGTAAGTTTCAAAGGAATAATAAGAATTTTAATTGATTTTAAGGTCAAAATAAAAAATTTAAAACCCAAGGTAACTCTAAAAATGGGTCTTTTAAGAAGGATCAATACCAAAAAAATCAACATGAACCAGACACAAGGGAAAACATTGTTCTGGTATCCCCATAAAGGATAATGGTATGTTGGAAATATGGTGATAACCATTAATACAAGGACTACCCAAATCTAAAATTAGGACAACCAGCAGACTATAGAGTATATGCTATAGTAGATAATTAGAAAGCTAATTATTAGGCCACTCTAATTGATATTAGAGGTAATATTTATAGAAATTTTATAAATATTTTAAGTGATTTAGGTGCTATGAACAACTTTATTTCACCTTTTGTAGTGAATAAATGCAATCTAAATTCTAAGCCATTGAGAGAAGGATGGGAAGATGAATTTTGTACTTACAAGAGGGTACCTATCCAAGAATCCTTAGAACAAACTAAAGTTGATATAGTCCCCTTCAATATAAGGGTAAATCTATTATTAACACCCTTAGAGTATTATATTATTATATTAGGCATGGATTGGCTATAGAAACACCATGCAACCCTTGATTACTCTTAAAAAAAGATGCAATGCACTGACGAGAATGGCAAGCTTGTTGAAATCTAAGGTCTTCAAGGGCCAAAAACATAAAAAAATTAATTCATCCCTATAGTTAAATAAGTCTATCTAAAAGGGAAGTCATCTCTATATAGTCCAACTACATGAACTTCCCAAGGAAGAACCATATTGTGTTGATTTTCCTATCTTATCAAAATTTATGGATGTTTCCATGAAAATTTCTTATTTTTCCACCAAAATGGGAATTTGAATTCTCTATTGAAATTATGGTAGGGGATTCCTCTACATCAAAATATCCTTACTAAATGAATGTGGTAGATTTACAAGAATTGAAAGTCCAATTATAAGAACTTTTAGACACCAAAAACATTTGACCAAGTGTGTTGCCTTGGGGTGCTCCAATTGTATTTATGAGAAATAAGGATGGCACTTTAAGGTTGTGTTTTTATTATCTCATTCTAAACAAAGTGATGATAAAAAATCATTACTCACTTCCCCAAATCCATAATTTGTTTAATCAGATGAAGAATGTAGCAACCTTTTCTAAAAATTGATCGAGGAAGATATTTATAAACAAGTTAAGGATAAAAGAGGAGCCTTTTGAACTTGATATGACCACTATGAGCTCATCATTTTATAATTTGGCCTTATCACTAAACCTATGGTAATCATGAATCTCATGAATAAATTTTTAGGGACTTCTTAGACAAGTTTGTACTAGTGTTCTTGGATGACATCCTCATCTACTCCAAAAATGAAATTGAACATGATCATCATTTAAGGTTGGTTTTTCAAATATTTAGGTAGAATAATTTGCTTGGTAAGTTATCAAAATGTACCTTCTCTTAATTATAAATACATTACTTGGGATATGTGATTTCCAAAAAGGGCATAACAGTAGACCCAATAAACATTCAAGCCATTCAAGAGTAGCCTGCTCTGTATAACATACATGAAGTACATAATTTTATGGGTTTGACTAGATATTGTTAGTGATTTGTGGAGAATTTATATTTATTGTCTAACCCCATTACATCCTTGTAATGCAAGGGTATAAAAATTGTATAGACACCTCAATGTGAAGAAGCTTTTAGAATACTCAAGGAAATATTAATAGTAGCCCCTATTCTGATCATACCTGATCCAAATGGTCATTTTGAGGTATGGGTTGATGCTTCTAAGGAAGGATTTGGTAGAATATTGAACCAATAAGATAAATTGATGGCCTATAAATATCATAAGCTTGAGAAAGCTGAAATAAACTATCCCACACATGATTTAGAGCTTTATACCATAGTGTACACATTAAAATAGTGGAAGAAATTTTTTCTAGGGAAACATTTCAAGATGAAATTTGATCACCATATCTTAGAAAAAAAAATTCTCACAAGATTATTTGAATGCCCACTAGCATAGATGGTTGGAATTTGTTAGTAATTTTGACATGGATATCACTTATGTGAAAGGCAAGGAAAATCATGTGGATGATACACTCAAAAGGTGTACATACCTTACTAATTTATATGTTTTGTAAGGAAATTTTACGAATGATGTCCTAAAATAGTATTTTGTTAATAATTATTACCAAAAAGTAAGTGCAGGATTGGTTGATGAACCTTTGTCAAAAAGATTTGCTAATTGTTTGTTGAATTATATGGCCTTGTAAGGCATTAAAATAGAATTTTTGTACCCAAAATGGGTGGATTGTGTAATATTTTACTATAGTAAGTGCATAAATCACCCCATTTTTCTCATCTAGAGATCACTAAGGTGATTCATTAGCTATAAAAAGCTCTATTTTTAGTCTAGTCTAAACAAAAATATTATTGATTTTGTGGAAAAGTGTCTAGAATGTCAGTGCATGAAGGCTAAACATTACCATCCTAGGGGTCTATTGTACCCACATGATATACCACGAAACAAATAGGTAGTGGTTTTACTTTAGTATATTATAGAATTACATAAATCCTATAGTTGACATGATACTTTATTGATAATAATTGACAAAACAACTAAATTTGGTCACTTTGTTGTTAGAAATTTGACTGATGATATTGTTGTGTTTGCTAAATGATTTATAAAATAAGTGGTTTGATTTCATGGCATGTCATAAGTCATTATCTCTAATAGAGATAATTTATTCACATCAAGGTTCTGGCAAACATTAATTGCATCATTTGGCACTTGACTAAATTTTAGTTCTTCGTACCACCTAGAAATAAATAGATAAATTAAAAGACTAAACCAATTAGTTAAAGATATGTTGTGCATGTATGTTATAAATCAACAAAAAAAAGTAGGAGGATCATCTCCACTTAGTTGATTTTCCCTCTATTTACTCTTATCATTCTAAAATTAAAATAGCTCCTTTCAAAGCCTTGTATGGATGAAAATATATAACTCCACTTGCATGGGATAACCTAGAAAACTAGGTCATTATTGGTCTAAAATTATTGATGGAATATGATGAATAAATGCCCATAATATTCCAAAACATGAAGTTACTTTTGATAGATAAAAGAGCAATGTTAATTTGAAGAGAATGTCTCATGAATTTTCTATTGGAAAGAAAAAATTTCTTCCTGTAAGACCACAGAAGAGTTCCATAAGGTTTGGTAAAACCTCCAAGTTGGATCCTCATTTTGTTGGCCCATTCAACATCTTGGACAAAATCAGCCCTATTTCCTATCAACTGGATTTATCTCCTCTATAAAGAATCCATGATATGTTCTATATTGCATTACTAATAAAATATGTACCTGATCCATCTCATGTGTTGGATTAGAAAAATTTATAGGTTTCAGAAGAGGAAAAGATGCAGTTAAAACCAATGAAAATCTTGGGTCATCATAACATTACACTAAGAAATTGATAAATTCATTTGGTTTTGATACAATGGGACCCACTTAATAATATTTATCAGAGTCAAACACATCAAAAAATAATTCACATAATAATCATGGTGAATACATTAAGATATTTTAAACACACTGATAATAATATTCTTATTAACTCTATATAAAACTCATATGGGACATTACAAATATATAGGAAAACTCTTTCCTATAATTGAGGAGATCATATTTCCACATATCTCCTTAAACCTATATGTGTAATATTATTATAACATATAACAATATATCATAACCAACTAACCAGATAATATATTCTAATAACTAACTCAACAATATTATATTTACCTCTCGATAAATATTCAAATAAATACTAATGTAAAAATTAATTCTTAACACCACTAAGTACCAGAAATGCCACTTGGGAGGATACATAGCTATTTATGTAGCCCTATGTTTGGTTATTTTGATTTATCACTGGGATTACTCCTCTTTATGGGGGAGGAAGATGTTATAACCCACTTGCATATTTTTTTATATACTTTTATACTTAGTTTTAGCATACTTTTACACCATGCAACATTATTTGGGACTCTTATTTAATATTTTTTAAATATTGGACAAAATGCTACAACTAGATTTTATCTTTGTAAATGAGTTATTTGGTCTTAATATTCAATTTTTTTCATAATGTTATTCAATTATGCTTTGCATATGATTACGTATTATAGGTACTAATGATGCCATTTGTGGGTGTAGGTATAGGTGAAATGAGATAGGTTGGAGATGGATTATCGTAGTCAGTGGATAATGAATAAAGGAAATCAACATAAGTAAAAATGGATAAAATAATTAACCCAAAAACTTATTCAAGTCCATCATTTTATATTTCTTTATTTTGATCATCTTCTTGACTTGTCCATCTTACTTGTTACTTGTCTTCACTTTTCAATTTTAATGACTTTATGGGATTGTTTATATGTGACTATTTTTGTCTTTTATGTTGTGGTTACTTAATTAGTTGTTTCAATTTTGTTATCTATGCATCTTCTTTTTCTCTTGAGCTTAGGCAACATTGATTCTTTGTTTAGCTTATTTAATGCCATGGATTCATGTGTCTTGGCTAAATCTATTTTTGTTATTATTGTTTTATTAAATCCTTTTATATAGTTGGGGTACCTTGGCCTAGCTTATAAATCCCCCTTTCTGGCCACTTTCCCCTCTAATCTCTTATCAAAGGGGCCCTAATAAATTATTTCTAATTCAAAATTATAAATAATTTTATTTAATTTTTCCATTATCACCATGGTTGTGGGACTTTGAATCAAAATAAAATCTGATCTAAAAATATCATTCTAATTTTTTGGTTCGAGTAAAATCATATTTTTTTTCATTAATGACTTAGGTGACTTGGGAGGATATTAGCTAAACCCCCAAAGACACTTCATTTTCATACGTCGATGGGTTAGATGGGAAGAGGAGAGAGAGGGAAGAGGCATGGGTAAGGGTGGAGGAAGAATAAAACCCTAGGGGAGCTTGGTGGTATCTTAGAGGAAATGGTTAAGGGCATAAATTTATTGATAAGGAGAGATAATGACCTACTTAGTTGTATCTATAAAAAGGGAGGTGTGTTAAAGTAGTGAACACACCAAAATTTTCTAGTTTCTCCTCCATTATTTGTAAGGAAAACAAGTTTTTGCATTTTTTATTTTTCTTGTAGAAAGTTTTTGTTCTAGATTTAAGGGCAAGTAAATAAAGAAAAAAATTACTTTTAGGTTCATAAGGAATTCATATGACTTCCTAATGAACCTTTGTTTTGTAAAAATCTCTATTATTCTTTCAATGGCTGCTAAGAAAATATAGTTTTAGATTTTGGGATTTTAATATATATATATATATATATATATATATATATATATATCTCAAAACCATGACTGAGTCATTTCTAGTTTTTATTTATTTTCATCTTGTTGAAAATGGTGACCTGGGACAACCTAGGGAAAAATTTTGGTATTTTGTTGACCTTGCTAAAAAATATTACCTGGTTCAAACCTTAGGTAGAAATTTTTTAATTTTGCTTGGTCATTTGTGGGTTTTATCTACTGCTTAGACTTTTGCTTGCTAGTCAATTTGATGAGTTATTATTATTCTAGTAAAATGCATGCATAATTTCTATGGATTTTTGTTTAATAAATTATTGTTGGTGCTTGAGGGTTTCTAGAATTCAAGTTTGTTTGAATATGTTATTTTATGGAAAAATAATTTAAAATATTTATTTTTTATACTTAGGGTTAAAATTTTATTTATTAATAATCAACTGAATTGTTTGGTCTTAAATGCAACTAGCTATTTGATAACCTGATTGGAAACTCATCACTGATATAAGTGACTAAATTATCCATATCCAATCAATTGATAATGAATAAATACAATGATTAAATTCTTAGTGATTGATATAGTTTTATTTTTCATGCATTTTTTGGCTACGTCTTATTTAAATAAGGGTTAGGTTTCCTTTTATTATTTGGTTTGCTTGGAATAAGTGATGAAGGAAAATGAGGTGAACTAGATGAGAGGTTAACTTTTGATAATCTTTTAGATGAATACCAGGCTACCATGGTTGTTTATGAATGTTTATACTTGAAATTTAAATGTGAAATTTTTATTATTATATTGCTTCAAGTTAAATGGTTCATTCCCTTAGTGTGTTCACCTACATTCCCAAAGTCATAAAATCTAGAGTCCACCTCCAAGATGATGGTTGGGGGTGTTAAGGACCACAAATTAAGGGTATCATAGAATGGTTTGAGATATAATGGATTGCATGAGAATAATAAATGCTTTTAATCAGTTTGTTATTATTACATATTGTGAATTTAATTCATTGTTGACACAGTGATATGACATATTTGTAAAACAACTTATTTAATATTCAAGATTGGAATTAATACTACTGTTACAGGTTAATGTCTCCTTCATAGTATTAATTATATGAAATTAGTTCAATACATTTAAATTTTAGTTGCATTGTTTAAATACACTTACACATTTTATTTTCTTGATTACATCTTTAGTTTGGAAATGTTACTTTCAGCTGTAGGATTTCATTGAGTTGTATGAAATTAGTTTCAACAATTCTCAATTTTAGTTATATGGATTGAATATATTCTCATATATTCATTTTCTCTAGGAGATATTATATTAAAGATTAAGCTTACAGTTATATTTTTGTGTTTTAAAACATTGAGTTATGTTATGAATTATGTAGGGAAATATTTAGTAGATGTTGAACCTAGATGTTATATGGCTGAGTACAAATGCTTACCTAAGCTTGAATTATTTCCATTATATAAGACCTTGATTTTTAGGGTGATTTAATTATATGTATCTACTTTATGTTATAATTAGATGATCGGTTAATATTTTCTAAGTAAAAAAATATGTACTTTATTAAAAGCATTCTTTCTTAATTAGTCTTTAATTGGCATCACACTCCATTATCATGATATAGCTGGTTATCAATATCAATTATATGTCTAAAATTTTTTTTTTTAGTTTAATTTTATTATAAACAACCACCTACATGTGTACTTTCCATAACATGATATGTTACTTAGTTCTAATTTCATTTACACTACTTGTACAAGTTTGATCTACCAACACACTTGGCTTGCATATTACAATAGGTAGTTGATCTTTTATTATTATAAATGACATAAACTAGAAAGTATTTATATTTCCTAGGGAAATTAAATGAGTAAATAGATTAGAAAGGAGTTATTGCTTACAAGTTATGTTTCAATTTGAGCCTTATGATTAAATTTTTTATCACTTGAAACAAAGGCAATTCAAATTGATATAAGGATTTATTAATAGAGATATTAGAATTGTTACTTAATGAAATTAGTTATATTTAATTTTCATCAAAGAGGACCCTTGTCTAATTTCTTAGTTATTAATGAATCTGAAGCAAGATAGTTACAAACATTATTTCTTTGCTTTGTTCACTATGACCTGATTATATCATTACTCTTTCAATGATAAGTTGTTAAAAGTAGCTATTTAAATTTATTGGTTGTAGGAGGTCATTTAAAATCCTCATTTGAACTTAAGTAAGTCTATAAATAGATTTTTTTCCAACTTTAGTTCATACTCTTTTCATTCACTATTAAATCATAATAAGATTGAGTACATAGTGTGATACAATGATGAAAAGTTGTCTTCATTGAATACACATTTCAACAAGTTAATGCATACATTAAATCATGCTTAAGTTGATTAAATATACATTTTAGTATTTTTATGACATGATAATGATTGTTAAAGTACAAACAATGTATGTTCCTAAAGGAACATATTTTAGAAGTTATACATTATGGATTTACATTTTTAAATAAAGTAGCATAAATTGTTAATATTATGATTATGACCAAGTGATACATAAATAATACTAGAGAAATATGAATATATAGAAGACTATCTATGATATGGTCTAGTGAGAGCATGATGCCACTATGAGTTTAAAAAATATATTATATCTGTTTATAAACAACATTGTCTTGACAAGGATTACAAAGTAATTAGTTAAAAATGAAAATTATTTTCCAAAGTGAAGGTATGAGGTATGATGAATCCATAACCATATATCATGGTAAAATGATATAAAATTGGGGGTAGTATTATTTATATCCTTCACATGTATCAAGTACATGAATTGCATAAGCATAGTCTAAATTCTAAATAGAACCATTACCTAAATTTGGCATAGCAAAAAGTTATGAACCTAACCTAGAGTAAATATATGTTTGAATAACATTGATAAAATAAGTGATTAAATTATATATCCCAAGTTCAAATAATATCAAGCTAACTACCCTAGCCTATACATGGTTTCACAAATGTCAAACACTTAGGTAGGATAAGGACACCTAGGTGGTCCTATTGGGAAGGTGTCTGCTACCATGCAGTCTAGGATATATCGATATGGATAGCATATTGATACACCTATAAATGCATGAGGATAATCCATAGAGAAATAATATTCCCCATATAATATTCTAGGGGTAATTACCTTGACTAAAGGTTTCATGCATGTAAACATGGTAAAAGGTTATACAAAAACCAAGTTTTAGACTATAAAACATTTCATCTTTTGATGTGAACTATGAAAGAAAGGATGCTAAATTTTTTGGGGTTATTTTATATTTTTAGTGATAATATTAATACATTCCCAACATTGATCCTAACATTATTATACATAATATTATTATTTATTTTAATGTAACACATGTTTTTAAAAGCAATGAAAATTACCTCCTCATGTTTCTAAGATTTGTCATAAGGAAATTATTAAGACCATGGATGTTAAGTTTATCAAACACATATATTATTTTTAATAGGTATTTAACATATTTACAATTCATAATAAAATATCTATGGTTATTCATATATATTGAATTTTGTAACCTCAACTTAGCGTGATCTAAGTAAAATTTTCCCTTGCCTTCCATAGAAGATATTTTTTATTACACATTTGGCTATGAGATTATATAAATCATGGATAGGTTTTCAAGGTATAATAATATTAACATAGACCCTAAGGATTGTAATAAAATACCTTTATGACCAAGTGGGGTACATATCTATATGTTGGGATGTATTTTGACCTTTAAAATACTGGGGGAACTCACTAGTGTGAAATGACCCAATTTTTTCATTATTTCATCCACACAATAGTTGAAACCTATGTGAATAAACTCATAGCCAAATAAAAATGTATTTAATATTATCCTCATGTATTTTTTATTATTGTCAAACATCTCATTAGATACAAAGTCCATCTTAATCCTAAAAATTGTGTTAGGTATCACCTCAAAAAAAATTGAAGGATTATTTTTATCATGATGAGATATTGACACCAATAATTATAAGATAAATTATATTTTTAACATATATTCAACTCATTCCATCACTCATATCTGTACTTACTTTGTTAATCTTGGGGAGATTTAGAATTTTTTTCTCAAGTTAGCTTACTAACCCATTTAGTAAACTCTCATCTCAAGAAATGTGTTACTCTTAAGTAGACTAAAGCTTTTGAATATTCCTTTGAAAACGTGAATAAATAATTTATTCAACCTCACACTTTTTAAATTCTTTCACAATAGGATGAGTGTGAAAAATAATATTGTATCTATTAAAATAGTCTTACTTTTATATATTATGAAACCCACTACACTTATGCCAAGTATGATTGCATTTCTATTTACTTTTCCACTAAAAATATTTGACACTAAATGATTTATCAAACCACTTATTTTATAGTTCAATAAGACCCTCTCCACCATTTATTTTCAATATATTTCTTTCCTAGAGATCAAATTGTAAAATGGATGACACTCTTGATTGAATTTTACCTTAGGATTATTAATCAAAAATCAATCAAAGGCCAATTTGTCACTTCACCCACACCATATGAATGAAACATCCAAGATAATATTACAAATTAATATGTCATTTTGATAAAAATTCATTGATGAAGTCACTACCCTTAAAGAATACTTTCATAAATTCATGGTTGACATTTAGGCTCAACTCCTTGAATAACATGAAATTTTAGTTTTTAAGACTAAAATATATAACAAATCTATATTATAATAATTGAATGAGGTTATCATCAAATTACATGAGGATAATTGAACACTTAATTTTGCTGGATCCAAGTTTAAGAGTTTGAGTAGGATGTGTCCTCTTTGATTATTTTAGAATAATAATTCCTTTGTATTTGAAATTAAAAATCAAGGTCACCAATAACATTTTTGATTATGAGGCTCTCATTCTTGGGATGAAATTAGCAATAATTTGGGCATCTCTTACATGATTTAGGTGACTGAGGGATTATATGTCACCAAGACAGTGGCATCTATCAATGAAAAATTTAAAACCTTATAACATATTATGAGATCGATACTCTCTTGTTAAAAAGTTCACATATATCACAATAAATCCAATATGATGAGAACAAAATGTTATTACATACTCTCTTACCTTTTTAGCTTCCCCTTATCATCCTCACAAGATACTACATGATACAAAGTTCCTCATAAATATTAGGAAATCACCTTTTAACTTAGTCCATACGGATGATTATTTTATATGCCATGTAGAAGTTATCACTAATCTACAAAGCTCATGGTATAAGGACCTCATCTAATTTTACAAAATTTAACTTATCTATCTAACCCTAATTTGGATATGGATCCTCTTTTAGTGGTTAGGTTTAAGGATGTATAAATGATAGGATATAAGGTTGAATATCAAATCTACATCAAGCTAATTAATGTGTTAAACTCAAATGTACCATATGTTAAATTTATAAAATTGAGATGGGTTATTTATGGAAAGTAAAACTATGATAGATATACAAATTATATAAAATAAAGTACTTAGTTATTTCTGATGCTAACATATTTTTAGATCTAGTATAGATGGGAAGTAGGTAGGAAGATAGTTTTGGATTAATTGTCAAATTCTAGATTTGGTGCCTCTAGCTCTTAAAACACTTGTATTAGCTTGGGATAGTTACATCAATGCTAGTGTCTATGTCTAATGTTAGTTTTATATATGGAATACTCCTTGAAATAGGATGTTACCACCTAGATGATTTTAGGTTTGCTTCACCTTTGCTCTAGTGCATTCAAATTTGGGTCATGAACTGTCGATCCTGGTGAAATGGCAAATCCCTAGCTTTGCATCTTTAATGTGACCTTGGAGAAAAATGGGTTAGTTGGCACATGATTTAAAACTAACCCAAAATGACCACACTATCAAAGGGTAATACCTATATAACCAATACTCTAGAAGAGCACATTAGACTCATGCAATTTTCCCCTATGTGTAGTCTTGTGTGTGAATCATGTAATGTGTAAAACAAGTATAATAGAAACCTAGATTGTAACTTGTAAAATATGAACTTATGGCTGATCCTTTAGTAATTAAAACATTTATTTAGGTTATTCCTTTTATTAATATCAGAATAGGGTAGAATATGAAAGCTTTTGGTAACTTGAGTGTTTCTTGAGTGCTCTTTAGGTCTAATTGCTAGGTTAAGAATGAATTAGGGTTGATATTATATTTATACCAATCCTATCAGGAGATAAATCACATTAAATAACTTTTGATGACCATTGTGATATGTTTCATTTATAAATTGGATGACTTTTAGATTACTTGACACTTACATCGGGTATGGACAATAACTTTGGTATTACTATCTAACTTGAACATTAGTGTCTAGGGAGAAGGGTAGTATGCTCATACCCAAAACTTGTATAGGTGTAATATAATTACATCTTAATAATTTTGGGCAAGATGGGATGTCTATGTCATCAATATAATGCTAGTTAGACTAAGAGATAGGCCAAGGGACATAATATAAAGTAGATATGAGGTTTGTAGAAATAAGGCATATGTATAACTAAGAGGAATAACTAGGGTCATGAGTTTTCCAAGTATACAAGATTTAGGTGATACATATAACATAACATCATCTAAATTTGTCCCTGTCCCCTTAGTCTAGTAATGAAATTGTTCGTTTAAAGGAAAGGAATAAGTACCTACGTGTGTATACAAACCTTATATTTTCTTGAGTTGAATTTAAGTGCTTTGTTGGAGCTGAGTTTGAGTTTTTTTATGACTAGAATAAAACCAAGAGCATTTTAGAGTGTATAATCCATGCCTATAAATTGGGTCAAAATTACTTGAAATATAATGAAATTAAAAGAGTAAGTTTTAGGAGTACACTTGTATGTCAATGTAACTACCATGCCTATTGGTAAGTTCTTTTTGCAGAAGATGTATCATTGTAAGGATATTAAATTAAGATTAGGATATATATTTTCAATTTAATATATCCAAAGAGATAGAGAGAGATAGGTTGGAAGGCACATGCCCCCAACTTTGGAAAAAAATGAGTTACCACTTGGCAGTTGAGATTAGCTCAATCGTGAAACTTAATGATAATTTTAACTTGGAGAGTTTGTATGATCAAGTCAAAAATAAAAACTTGAAAAAATTGAGTGATTTATTCACCCTAACCATACCAAAATGTAAACCAAATATTGTAGTAGATTGGCTTGCTAAATTTCATAAAAGTTTGTTGGGTATCAGTATGTGAAATAGTTTTAGAATCTAAATTTGATTTGGATTTTGAAATATTAGGCATATATTTCATAGCATATGTACTTTATATTTGTCTCATGATAAAACTATGTGTAACAATGGTACCATGTATATAATTCTGCCACAAATATGTATTGAAATAATAAAACTATGTGCTTTGGACGATTTAAACAACTATGTAAGTGTGAAGGACATGATTACAAAGAATTCCTCCACTATATATGGATAAATTTGAAAATTATATAAGTAATAATTTATAGGATATGTTTCCAAAACATGCCCCAACTATAAACTAGAGATGCTAAAAATTGAGTAGGTGTGGAGAACATGCTTTCAAAGCATGTCTCCACCAAATCTATGAATTATAAGTACCATACTGAATGAATGTGGAGAACATGCTTCCAAAAAATTCCCACATTATAATATGAAAATTTTGAATATGTGGAATCCATATCACCATGAAATTACCCTACTATAATTTGAAAACTATGAATGTGTGGAAGCTATGTCACCATGACATGCCTCTACTAAATCTACAAAATGGTGTAAGTACCATACACTATATAAGTGTGGAGAACATGCTTAAAAATAATTCCCCCAATAAAATATATAAAATATGAAAAATTTGGAAGCCATGTCACCATGGCATGCCCCAACTAATATGCACCCCCATTTTAGGTGAGCAAAAGATAGTACCTGGTAGTTAGCTCACCTCAAAAGGGTAAGATAATTATAAATATGTGAACATAACCATGTAGTATATAAAAGGAAATATGTTTATGTACATGTAACATTAAGTTCATAGAACTAATGTGATCACATATAAGCCTAATATGCATGATAAATATCATGGAAATGTCTAGATAGTAATAGTATAAGCTCAATATGTAAATAAGCACACACACAAGAGTACTCAAAATCAAGTTAAAAGATAATGGTCCAAGGAGACTAAAAATAAGTGGCATGTTAAAATTCTATGAAAATGAATGGAATAACTTAATCAAATGTCCATAAAGGTAAAAAATTATATATTCAAAATTCTAAGAATGCAATGACATATTCAAATGTCTAAGATGGTGATCATAGGTACATGGGTTGTATACAATGGAGCATGTTCAAATGATTAAGAAATCAAGACAATAATATCAAGGCAAAACACTCAAGGAAGTGTGTAAGGGAAAAACATAAGCAACAATCATAAACATGTCATAGTGGCACATAGATCGAATGTGTTGTCAAAAAATGTAAAGTGCATAACATATCAAGTACCATATGTAATGTTTAATCATGGATAATAGGCTTGTGTAGGTACATATGTATGCTCAAACATGATAGTTTAGAGTTATCATTGAATCATATAACTTGTATATAGCAAGATCGAAGAATATGGATGCACCTAACATCTTGATGATGTGAGTAGATGGAAGGCCCAACACCCATAAATGTATCATGTATATGTGTATGCATGTGTATATGTAGGTAAGAGTAAATTATATGTTATTCCTCAATATATAGCTAACACATAGATGCCAAATGATTAATAAGACATGTAGGTGTCAAAATTGTTTTTGGATTATTATTTTTTTTTGCTATTTTTGATATTGATGAAAGATCATCCAATAGATGGTCATAAATGTCTACCTCCATTATTAAACTTAAAATCTCATGTTGGATATTTTACATTATTTACATCATGATTGGCTAGGTTGGAAAGGGACATATCATGTTCCTCATCATGGTTTGCATGTGTAGTATAAGATTTAATGTTATCATTAGAAATATGTATTAATTTTACTTCATGAGGAAAAGAAATGCCCTATTTATTTTGGTTAATTTTTTATTCTATTAGGTATAACCAAATATTTTCAAGTGTAAATTCATATGGAGATGTGGTAGGATTATCCCAAACCCATGTTTGTATTACTTTAGGACCACAAATAATTGGTATTGTTATGTTGCCCAAGGAGTCTTTCCAAGTGACCATCTTTTGGATTTATTTTAAGTTAAAATTGAGTTGTTGAAAATACTTTATGCTATAATTAGTTTTGTTTTGTGTAGGATCAATATGGTTATGCCAATAATAATCACCACCCATTTATAATGTAATTGTTAAATTTTGGTGCTATGTGCATTTTGACTTGTTGTGAAGCTAATTCCTTTAAAGGATCCTCAAATGTAATTTTTTGGTCATCTATGAGATCTTGAATCTTATTTTTCATGGTAATATAGTTTTTTATAGTATTATTAGGTCCTTGGTGATAGTTATAATAAGTGTTTTCATCATATCCTTTTGGTAGAGATTAACTCATATCAACATTAATAGGATGAGGGATAAATATAAGCTAGCACTATAATAATTGTGAGAATAATGAAGTTGGAGGCTCAAGAAGAATTTTAAATTATCTTCTTGGTGATTTATAAATTATAATAAAGAGGATACTCATGGACCTACCATTAAATATATACTAGAACCAGATCATCAAGCTATTACCAATTTTCAAAAACTAGAAAGGAATCTAGTTACTCAGATTGAGATTACTTTGATTCCAATTACTTAAAAAATAGAAAGAATTTTAATGACTCTAAAAATAGGAAAGATTATGATAACTCGATAACTAATAAGAATTACTATTAGAATTTCCAGTTCTAGCTTTTCCTAGACATTAGAAAAAAAAATTAAAAATGTAGAAAGACTTGCTTAGGCCTTTGTAATTGAATAACCGAATTTTGTAATAAATTGATCTTTGAGTCTAAATATTAACTTTGATTTTATAATTTGTGTAGTAGCTTGAACATATTTTTTAGTGTATCTTTTATGGATTTTCATTGTACAATCCCTAGGTATTTCAAATTAAACATTTATATGTGTACCATTAAGGGATGTTGGAATGGTTTTATGGTTACCCAATTTGTGTATAACATTATGTTCCACCTTACACTTTGAAAAGGGTACAACATGAACCTAGTTAGAGGGGTGAAAGTTGTCATCCTCATTTGGTTTTTAAAGGGAAACAAAATCCTCTTTATCCTTTTAAAATGTTCTAAATATTGAAATGAGGACTAGACAAAAAATCCATACAAACTCTGGGGAACAATCCATGTTGCACATATTTTATGATAATTAGGGATCAACAATAGAAATTAGAAATTAGAAAACCATAGGTGGTTTTGGTAATCAAAGGTTGAGTTCACCAAATGTTTAACCCTAATTTGGATATGGATCCTATTTTAGTGGTTAGGTTTAAGGATATATAAATGATAAGGAATAAGAGTGAATATCATATCTATAACAAACCAATTAATTGATAACTTAGATATACCATATGTTGAATTCATAAAACTAAGATAGGATATTTATGAAAAGTATCATTATAATATATATATATATGATATAAAATAAAGTAAGTTATTTTTTATGCTAACATAGTGTCAATTCTAATACAGGTGGGAAGCAGGCATGGAGACAATTATGGATCAATTATCAGATTTTGGATCTGATGCCTCTCATTCTTGAGACACTTGTGTTAGCTTGGGATACTTATGTTGATTCTAGTGTTTGGGTTTGATTCTAGTGTCCTATATATAATAATATTTGAAATAGGATTAAACCACATGTATGCTTCTAGGTTTGACTTCACCTTCACTCTAGTGCATTTAGATTTGGGTCATGGACTGTCACTCCTAGTGAAATGGAAAAACCCTAGCTTTACATATTCAATGTGACCTTGGGGGAAAATGGGTTAGTGGGTACATGTTGTTGAGATAGACCATAATGACCTTGATATTAAAAGGTGTTTCCTACATATCCAATAATCCATAATAGGGCCTTAGACTCATGTAGTTCTCACCTACGTGTTGACTTGTGTGTGAATCATGAAAAGTGTAAAGTAATTACAATAGTGACCTATATTTTAACTTATAAAATATGACTTGATGATTTATACTTTAGTAATTTAGACCTATAAAAACTAATATTAAAATATGGTAGAATAGGAAAAAATTTAGTAAGTTGAGTGCTCCTTAAGTGCTTCTTGGGTGCTCTTTTGATTTAATTTCTAAGTGAGGAATGAATGAGGGTTGATATTGTATTTATACAAATCTTATTAAGATATAACTCACATTAAATCACTTAAGTTGACCATTGTGATATGTTTTATTTTCAAATTGGATGACTTTTATGGCATAGGAAACTTGTGTTGGGTAGGAACAGTAGCATCGACACTACTATCTAACTTAGATGTTAGTGTCCAAGGAAAAAGAGAGCAAAATTTGGATCAAAACATGCAAAGGTATAATATAAGTATATTTTAAGCATTATAGGCAAGATGAAATGTCTATGTCATCAATATAAGGCTAGTCAAGATAAGAGATAGGCCAAAGGGCATAAGATAGATAAAATGCAAGGCTTGTAGAAGTAAATCATGTGTATAACTAAGAGGAATATCTAGGGTCATAAGTTTTCTAAGTGTACAAGATTTAGGTGATACATAATCATAAAATATCATCTAAATTATCCTCATGAAGTTAAATCTAATGAAAACACTTAATTATATAATAAATATATATAATTTGTTCTTGAACATAACATATTTTATTATCATAACACTAAAGTCACCCTACCACATTGTGTTGCTAAATAATAGGTTTCTTATCTTATTGAGCAAGCACATGTAGGCATTTTTTACGACCATTATAAAAAATAGGTTACAACCTGTAAATGAATATGTATGGGTTTTTATTTCCCCACACTCAGTAAGGATACCATCACCTTTTTTGAAAATTTTAATCATTTCCATCTCCATGAAAATATTATCCATTCTCCCTCATCTTACATGTAAAATATTGAATTTCCCTAGCCATTATCCAAATGTGGATAAGATCTCATTAGCCATTCAAAATTATAAAAATCATTCCATACCTTATTCTTGGTGGTGTTTTTGACACAAAAAATTATGTAGGGTTTTTTTAAGACTTTACATCTCCTAAAAGGAATAATATCCCATGAATAAAATGATTCTCTAAGGTCTAAATGTATCAAGGCTTGGTATGTGGACATTTAATCAATAGGTTGATGTTTAAAAATTCCATGCAAGGGACATTTCTAGTAAAATAAATCTCTATGATAACTCTAACTTATATATTTGGAAATAATCTATAAGTTTCCTGGACAATGTTCACAAGACTTAGCCTGAAATGGAAATTATAGCTTCTTAAGATAAACATGGTAAGTGAATAACTTATCTACAAGTATATTTATCACATGTATATATGTAATTATTATTAAATATTTATAAATAAAATTAAGCAACCAATATTAACATGCATATTTATATTGATTTTAACTGAGATTAAATTTTCATCATAAAGAAAATGCAAAATATAAGGGATAAAGAGATAAAACCATGTTGATATTGATCATGTTTCTATAATGTCTTATTGATAACACCCACTTAAACCAATCCTTGGGTGAGCCATACGTAACACAAATTCAACCCAAAGATGGTGCAAGAGTCTAGGAAGTTAACTAGATAAGAGGAAAATATCATGACCACCAAGGAGATGGATTTAAACTCTTAAAAACCTTTTAAACATCAAGGTATGCATTTTGATTAATAGTATAGGGTGATTAAAATTATTCAAGTGTGATGAAATAATTTTGTAAAAATACAACTAAAAAAAGATAAGGGAGAGATTATCCTATAAAATAATATAAACTATAAGGAAGAAAATGTTTGGGTTCACAGTGTAATTTTCAGTACATAATGAGCCAGCTAGATGCAACATCCTCTAATCCTAAAAAATGTCAACCACTAGAAAAAATTGTAATGAAAAAATTTTGTAACAATAAAACTAAAACAAGAGAAGGGAGAGATTATCCTATAAAATAATACAAATTATAAGGAAGAAAATGTTTGGGTTCACAATGTAGTTTTCAGTGCACAATGAGCCAGTTAGATGCAACATCCTCTAATCCTAAAAAATGTCAACCACTAGAAAGTATTATGAAATAAAATATATACACAAGGGTCCCTGGTCCTAAGATTCAAAATTTAAATATTCCTCTAAGGAATCATATTCCTTAACTACTAAATTATTTCAAACTTGAATGTGCATGCTAAGGTCATGAATAGAGTGGGATTCTAATCACTACTCACAATTAGACATACACTCCTTCCACTAACTCAATTAATCATATCAAATACTAATAATATACACCATCATATGTGATCTTAATTATCTCTACAACCACTCCTCCTCACTCTTTTGGTTCTAGACATTCTTTGATCATGCTCTAAATGCCATGTAGAGCACTTATTGATCACATGTAAATTACCTTAGGATTTTACCACTTTTTAAATTTTCATTAGTTTGGAGTTACCTTATGTATCTCTTTTTTGGTGAGGAACCAATCATTACATAATTATGTACTTAGAGTTTAAATATAGTTGAACCTTAGGTTTAAAGGACATAATGGTGCAACTGGGCATCAAATTTAGTTATTGAGGCCTTTTGATGACTAGGACCACCCATTTGACCATACATTCCACTTGTTTTCTTCTCAAATTTTGTTTTCATCCTTTTAACTAACTATTATTTGGCATAAGACAAGATTATTCCACTTAGAATTATCTCATTCTCTCACTCACCTTATTTTTTATTTAGTGTAAGATGCTCATGGTCTTCAAGATATTGAAATGTGTATGCATCCCACTCTCCCAATGCTTTGATGTGTTATAATATTGTACAAACAAACCCAAGATGGTAGGTCACCAAGATCATGACACTTGGCAACATCCCACTCACCCAAAGGATTGTGTTGTGTATGGAGTTGGCTAAGGTAGTTGGTCATCAAGATCATGAAACTTGGTAGCGTCATGGTGATCTAGAGATTTTAATAATTATAGGTGAATTTTAAATGATTATGTCCTAAGGAGTGGTGGAAATATGCTACATGGCTCTTGGAATTTTTTTAAAGAATTGGTTAAGTCCTGAAGAAGTGAAATTTTTACACATAGCTCTGGGAGAAATTTAAAGAATTGGATAAGTGCTAAAAATCCTTTTTTGAGTATGTCAAGGACACTAGGGGATTTGAAAAAGTGTTGCATGGCGTCAAAAATACTTTGGGCACCTATAGGACAAGACAAAACGGCATAGTCAACAATTTTGAATTAAAATGACTAAGTTTTTGAAAATAAACAACCTTGAAAATTCAAATGAAAATGGATAATTATTTCAAATTTAAATAGTTAAGTTAATGGCATGGAAACTCAATAGAAAGGGATCCATTTTCAATAAACCTAAAGCTAAATTTGAAGTAGATTTTACCCATTTTTATGAGATCAATTAAGTCTAAAAAGTGAAACCATATGAACACTTAGCCATGAATAATAAAATGAATTAGACCTAAATTAAATTATTTAGGAAAATAATCCAAAAATATATAAAATAATTAGAAAAATTGCTTACATCTAGGGTGAAATGGCCTGAACAAGGGAGATTTGATGTATTTATAAAATAGTATTTAGACTGAGACTTAATAGATCTAATAAAATTTATATATTTAAATCCATGCATTCCTAGATGGGAATTTTAGACAAAGAATTATCCTTGGGCCTTTAATATTTTTGACATTCAAGATGGTTGTCAAATTGTATCCCTCAAGTGTCACATGGCATGTCCTTATTGGCCTGAATACCTAGAATTTATGGTTTGGTGATAAGTAGATGCCTATCAAATTTAAGTCTAAGAGAATGCTAACATGATCAATTTTACATGCAATAATCCCTCTTCAAGTTAGATCAATGGTCTAAGTACATAATATGATGCCACATGGCATCATCCTAATAAATTAAGCCTTTGACTAGATATTGTATTAATTTTATCTACATGGTCCTAGGCTCCCAATATGTCACCACGTGGTGACCTCTCAAGGCCTCAGGGTCATCAAAATATCACATACAAGTTAATACCTCACTGAGTTGAGTCATTTTGATCCTCCATGTGGAATTATGTTTGGGTTCAAGGGAAATTTTAATTAGTTTCTAGACTATCCCATAACTTTGAAATGATCTTATAACAACTTGCAGAAGGGTCTAAGGGATTGAAAGGATCATAGGAAAAATAAATAAAATAGATAATACAAACTTAAAAAGAACTTAGACCTTAATGCTTAGATTAAAAAATGGCTTGGCATGACATTATAAATTTTTCCAACATGGGCAAGTTAGACTTGCATGCATGGCTAAGGCACAAAGGCATGGACAAATATTTTCCATGAAAGACTCAGTAGAAAGAATATGTAAGAACATGAAAGAGATAATGAATCAAACCATTTTCATAAAATAGGTTTAATGGTCCAATTGCATGGAGAATAAAAAAATATTTTATAACAAACTAGATAGTCTCCAAACTAGTGGTTAAAACAAAGTTGTCATGGGTTATCTTCTTGGAGGAAAAATGATTCAAATGATAAAATAGACCAAGACCTAACACATAGAAATTAATTCAATAGCCTAAGTTTGATCTTGAAAATTTCTCAACTCTATATTTATCCATGAAGCTTATAGTAATCATAAGCATTTATCATATTTAACCAATCACAAAGATGTAAAATCCCACTTCCAATCAAACCCTCAAATATGAAAGTTCCCTTAGACCAGATGTAGAAATATTCAAATCAGTCAAGAAAAGGAAGGTCCCTATTTTTAGCTTGAAAATGGAGAATGTTTTTCAAGCAGCAACAAATGGTGAATCCTACTTGGATATACTCATTAGTATATAAAGAGTTCATAACCTCAAGTTTTCATTCAAATACAAGTATTAACTATATTAAATCATTCAAGAGAAGATCAAAATGTAAAGGCACAAAATCAACTCCAAGACATGACATACTAAGCTAAAATTCTACCTAGAGAACATCTATATTTGAGCTATGTGATTATTTCAATTATTTTTCATGCACACACAATAAGGTCATATTTTACCAAATGATAATAACTTTCTAAAAGGGGAAATATTTCACAATTTATCTTGATGTTGGAATGGCATGGGTATTACTCTATTTTCATTCAATTTTTATAACCTTGATAGAGATACCTTTGGTCCCTTGTAAAGGCCTTGCTCTACTACCAACTAGGCCAAAAATCCTAAGGTGGAGGCTACCAAGATCACCCTTTCAAGGAGGATTTTTAATTTTTTTTATTTTAGTTCAACATCTTTTGAAATATATTTTACTTTTCCATCCATGAAGGGTTGGAGACAAATCCATGGGATTAAGATAAAATTAGGAAGCTCATGATAAATAAATAAATTAGATTTGAATCACTGATGTATTTTTCCTTCATATATTTCATTTAGTGCATTTGATGGTATTTAAAAAATAAAAGAGGCCTTTATAAATCTATATGTTTCATTTAAAATTATTGGAAATTTATGTTTTAAATATACAAGGAAAAATACAATAGTTTATGCAAGTATTTAGACAAGAATTTTCACATTTGGTCATAAGAATGCCATTGGTGATACTTACAAGTTTCTCATTTATCAAATTTTTACAAAGTAGGGGAACCCTCATTTCAAAATAGTAGGTTCTCGATTCTATCTGTCCTGTCTGCCCCTACCCAAAGTCAAAAACCAATGTCACATAGCTAAACTAAGCACCCAAAAGTGAAACAAATAGACAAAAAGAAATGAAATCAAACTGAAACTAAAATAAAAGATGAAAAGAAAAGCAAAAAGGAAAAATGAAAAGAAACAAAAAAGTATTTACAAGGTGTTCTAAACTAATCCAAGATTAGAATTAGTGTTTGAGTAATTATCCATTGATGATTAATGGGACATCCTCACCAATTAGATGCCTTAGGTGGAAAGCAATCTTTCCCAAGATTTAAGAAATTAGATAAGGTCCTAACCATAAAGCATCAAATTTTATATGTTGTCCCTTCTGCTCATGAGTCTAATCCCACACAATGACAAGGTCTAAAACCCAAAATGGTTTTGATTTTGATAATTTATCAAACCAAAATTTGACAATCCCTTAGTGTTTACTGAAGTGTATCAATTTTGCATCATGTTTTTCATCAAAGTGCTTAAGATTCAAGTGATGAGCCTTTACCTAGTCATTTATTCTCAAATAATTGGCTATAAACTATGAGGTAGGAATCATTAAGTTCACTCAAAAAATAGGGTGTTGGCCATAAAATAATTGGTAAGGAGAAGTTCCCTAAGTTACTTTAGTTCTAGTCCTATCATACCATATGGTAAATTTCAAGATGTTATGTCAATTCCTAAGATTCTTTTCCAACATCCTCTTTTTTATGTTTATCAAATTCTTAATAGTAGACCCAACTAGTCCATTTCCTTGAGGATAATAATTAAAAGGGAATTTTAGAATTACAAAGTGATCATATTCCCATTCAATAAATTTAAAAGAAGATAAAGTGGGTCCATTATCACATACCAGTGCATAAAACATACCAAACCTTGTGACTATGTGCTCATCTAGGAATTAGGTAACTATGTTAGTTGTGAAATTATTGAATGCTTGAGCCTTGGCCC
>JARHVA010011021.1:0-57500 GCA_037957365.1 Torreya grandis
AAGACCATTATTTTTGAATCCACTTGTATGACCCATAGTGAATGCTTGATTTTTCCCTTCCTTGGCTTGCCAATGGAAAATGAAGAAGAAAAGGAGTTGCAGATGCAATTTTTTGAATTATTATTGAAAAATAGGTGTTGAAATGAGCCTAAGGAGAATAAAGGACACTCTTCCCACGTTTTTAGCTTCAAGTGGACTTGAAGATTCCATACAAGTGGCTAAAACCTCCCTTTTTCAAGTGTTTTCTTGATTTTAACATGCACTTACAGTCTTGGTTAGTTAAAAATAGTTATTTAAGACCCCTTAGGACACATGGAGCATTAAATTACCCTTTTTTGACTTGCACAATTCCTAAAAACTCGCACAAAGTATTAAATGCCTATTTTTGACCCTTGAAAAGACCCAAAGTGACATAGAACACTAATGCAAAGAGTGACCAAGGCTAATATAACATTTATGAGTATTAAAGGGCCTATGAACAACTTTATGACAAAGGTTTTTACCAATGGCGTTGACTAATTTTGATTGGGGGATAAAAATGGTCAATAATCTTGGTGATTCATAGGGGTGACATGCTTGCTATGCCTAGGACCATTTGCCTTACACCTCCATTGGGCACGAAGTCATGCATATGAGTAGTGAAATTGACTTGAGTAGACCTTTGAATCAAAGAACATAAGCTAGTTGAATCATACACATAAAATCAAAAACACACACACACCAAACAAAGGAAAGGAAACACATTCATGCTATGAAGTACTTAGGAAACACAAGACAAACTAAAATAAACATACTCAAACACTAACAAACCTATTATAAACACTTCCTCCTAGATCAAAGGGGTAGCTTGAAACCTTCTTGGCTTCATGAAATAGAGGGATGAGTGAGGCATGCAACCTCTTGATCTTTGGCATCAATGTCTCTATCTTCTTCATGGTGCTCAATAAGAAACAATCAACTCCAAATAGATTAGCGATAAAAGTGAACTTCTCTTGCAGCTCAAAAAATTCAATTTTCTCATAAGATTGTTCAAATTTTACCTCTAATAGTGATGTAATAAGGCTTTCATTCTTTTTTCGATGATATTCTCAATGAGATTAGGTTTCTCCTCTTGACATATGAGGTCATCAAGATGATGTTCTTCATGTTCCAATGCATTTAAGGGTGGTTCAAAATCAGATAGAGGTATGGACTCATCTCCAAGAACTATGTCTTCTACATAGGAGTGACTTGACCTTCATCCTTGATACTACACTCCACTTCATGATTGAGATGGTCATCTACAACTTCATGATCAAACATGGAGTCTTCTTTCTCTTGGTTCAATAAGGGTGAGTTATACTTGATAGCCCCAAGTGGAGTTACAATGATAAATTCTTCCTCATCATCACTTGTGTCATCATCTTGCTTTATTGCAAATTGATTTTTTTCTTCCTTTGATGCTTCCCTTAAAAGAGTTTCTTCTTCAAGGAGAGGGATGGTGGAAGAGGGATATATAGGTCTATGGGTTGGCGATGGAGTGTGGTGGTTATGAAGGGGCATGGAAATGGGCTCAACTTCCTGAATGGGCTCTTGAAAGAGAGGTAAGATAGGATGAGCAATAGGAAGGAGATATTTTCCACACAAGATTTCATCATCCTCTTCATCTTCTTGAATCTCTTCATAGTTTTTTAGAGATTCTTTTATAGATGCAACTTATTCCATAGCCTCTTGAGTTTCCCATTTCTCTAACCTATAAATCCACCATTGAAAAGCCTTTCTTGCCATAGACAATCCTTCACTAATGGCATATTTATTCTCCTCTTCAACATATCCCCACATGTCCATCAACAACCCAACTAAAACCCTTAACCAATCCATAAGACCACCAAGAGTTTCATCACAACACTTATCTAGCACACTCATATGCTTTTCCAATTCTAGAAACTTTGGCATAACATCCCACACATTTTTAGAATGAAAGGTGTAGTAAGCTTAGACAAAGTGACTGGGCTATTTAACTTCTTCAAACAAGGTTTTGAAAGCTTCATATTTTTCCTCCCAACTAATGGTGTTGTTTGACTCATCATGATAAGGCTGAGAGGAATATGGGTCATATGGCTGGTCAACAACAACATACTCATTTGGAAAGGGACTAGGTTGACCATAGGACTACCATGACTCATAGGGAGGATGGTATTCTTGATAGGAATTTCGAGAAGGGTAAAAAGGGTCATGAAAGGGTTGATAGGGTGGTGTATGGTAAGGATTCTCCTCCTAGCCATCCATATAAACTTCACAAGTTACATGAACTATTGTCATCAAATTGTGCACCCTAGGATGTTCTATAAAGTTCCTTCAATTTTATGCAACGTTGAATCATCCCTCAAAATTTTGGGACTTATAAGACAAATAAATCTCTAGGATTGAAAAGGGTTGGCTCCCTAATTTTTTTTTGAGTGTCTATCACCTAATCTACTGCTTGTTCATGAAAGGAGTCAAGAATTTTCATAAAAAAGAAAAACTATGCTAAAGAGGTGATCCACCAATAATTTATCCCATTGACTATCACACTTATATTGAATAACAATACTTTCCAAGACTAATTCCATGCATTGAAAGATACTAACATAGTGTTTTAATGTGAAGGTAACATGCTTGAGACAATCAACAAAATGGTTAACCTAAGGGGTAGATTGAACACCATAGATACAATTGCATACTTGAAAGAGAGTTCAATGTATTTAACACACTTCACATGACCTGTTAACATCAAAACCTTTGTTCAAACATGAAGGATCAAGGGAGTAAGGATGATGCTATTACTTGGCTCCACTATACATCACTCACATACTCAGACATAAGTTTACAACTTATAATTAGTCTTGTATTCAATGTCCAAAAGCAAAGTGTAATGTCATTTTAGTAGGGCTTCATGATACCAAAAATGTGGTTATCTACAATGGTTGAAATGGATCAATTTATAAAACTTTGTATAAGAGAGAGAGAAGAGAAGATGAAAAGGCACAAGGACATGTGTCATTGGCATGAAAGTCAGTTACAGATCCATGAGAGAGATGGATGAGCAATCCATGCCATGTTAAGGGTATTATCCAAAATAAGTCATGAGAATGGTGGCAAGTGGCATCCAAATTTTAGGAGTGACATAAAATAATTTCTATCAAAGATCATCCATGAGAGTTTGAAACTAAAAGTAGAAAATTTGACATATCACACTACTGGAACTCATGATGGCAGTTAGAAAATTCTCTTTCTAGCTGCTAGTTATCTTTTGGACACTTGTATTTGCCAATCTCATAGAATCTCTTTGATTTGGTCAGCCACTAGTAATGACTTGATCCATCAAACTATTTTGTTTTCTTTCTTTTTCTACTCTCATGTTCTCACCAAGTATTTTGAATAGCAATGGCTATTTATCATAGTTTAAAATTGACTTCCTATAGGCCGTCACTCCTCAAGTATTTTATTCAAACTTATTATCCTCGACACTTGTCTTCAAACTTTTATTTTAGGTATTCTTTTGGAAAATTTATTCAAAATAATTATTTTGAACTCTTCTTCCTTTCCTCTCAGCTTTTCATTAAACAAAAAGTCCAAAGGAATTTTTTATTTTGGACTTGAGCATTTTCCTTTATGCATTTATTCCTTCAGCATTGTGAAAATGCCCTTCATATTTTCAAAAAGTACCTTTTAGCTTTTTTGCAATGATCCACCTCTTCCCTGAAACAATCCTTCAATTTTTTTATTTGGCCCTTTTGAAAGGAACATACCCTTCAGAATAAATGTAAATGGCCCCTTCGACTTGAAAATGGCATTAAAAAAAATGCAAGTGTCCTTTGGGATTTTTAAAATGGTCCTTTTTTGAACAAAACATACCCTTTGAAAAAATTGCAACATACCCTTTAGAAAAATGAAAGGGTCCTCAAGCTTGAAAAGTTTTTTGGGAAAGTTAAAGTGCCTTTCAAAAAAGTTACAAACATACCCTTCAGGAAAATGAAAATGGATAATTTTTCTGACCAAAATATACCCTTCATAAAAATGAAAGTGCCCTTTGGAAAAAGTGAAATGAACCTTTTAAAATTTTTGTTTGGTCCATTTTGCTTAAAAAGTTCCCTTCAAAAAAATGCAAGGGTCCCTTTTGGCTTGAACAATTCCTTCAAAAAAGTTGAAAAATGCCCTTTGAAAAAACTAAAGTGCCCTTCGGACTTTTGAAATGTACCCTTCATAAGATTTGAAAGTGTCCATTTTCTCCACAAAAATTCTGTTAGAAGAGTTAAATTGGACTGTTCAGAAGGAAAAATACCCTTTAGAAAAGTTACAAAAATAAAAGATACCAAAGAAATATACTTAAGGAAAAAATGCTTCAGACAAAAAGTTTGAGATAATTTGGCAAGGGCTTAGGACAAAAAACCTGAAAGAATTAGGCAAAGATTTATAACAAAAACCAAAATGAACCTTCCAAAAGAAATAACACTTGGTATTTTTATGGGATTTGTCAAAGACCATTTCTTACAAAGGAAAATTAAGTACTAGACTTGGCCAAATTTGAAAGGTGAAAACCTAGGAGTGGAATTTGAGTAACATTCTTTAGTGATTCACAGGGGTGGGATGCTTGCTATGCTTAGGACCAATTACCTTACACCTCCATTGGGCATGAAATCACATAAATGAGCACTTAGATTATCATGAAAAAATATTGGATTAACCACAAGATAGTGACATTACATAAGACACACATAGGCAAAGACACACTAGTGTTACTAAGCACTTAGGGAACACAAAGCAAAACAAAGGAAACACACGTGTCAACTATGACACTTAGGGAACACAATAATAGAAATGAAACTAGATTAAACACACACACATAAGATACTATTTGCAAGACAAACTTGTAAGAACTAATAGCAAAACTTTAGATGTATCCCATTCATAGGGATAAGCAATTCTTCTCCACTCATCTTGGTTAGCTGAAAGGAGTTGATTTTCTTACACTTGCTGATGATGTAAGGGCCACTCCACAAAGCATCAAAATTTGTATGTTTACCTAGTTTTGATTTGTATTCATCCCATTTTAGGACCAAGTCACCTTCCTTGAACACTCTTGTACTTGTTATTTTATCAAAAGACTTCTTCATGAGTACTTGGTGGTGTTCCATGGTCTTATGTGCATTGTCTCTTGCTTCTTGCAATTGAATTAGTTCTATCAATTTAACTTCCATTAGAGTATTTTCCAGTAGTTCTAGTTGATGTACAAGTCCTAGAGCGGGGAGCTCTTAAGAGATGGACAACCTAACTTCTCTCCCATAAACAAGCACAGAAGGAGAGTTACTAATTCATCTCTTATGATTAATCCTATCAGGCCATAAGGATGTCTTCAACTTGGTGTGTCATGCTCTTTGATTGTTCTCCAATGTCCTCTTGATGTTCTTGATAAGGTTTTTATTAGTAGACTCAGACAATTCATTTCCTTGAGGGTAATAGTTGGATGAGGTATTCCATTCTTATTTGCCCACTCAAAAGTTTTAGCACTCATAAAATCAAGTGTATTGTTAGAAATGATAGTATAGGGAACCCCAAATCTTGTTGTGATACTCTCATAAAACTCCAATATTGCATTTTCATTTACTTCCTTCAATGAAATAATTTATACCCACCTTGTGAAGTAGTTATTAGCAGTCAATATCCATTTATGTCTAGCACTTGATGAAGGGTTGATCATACCAATGAAATTGAGGCCCCATTACATGAAAGGTTGGTCCACTTAGATAGGATTTAATGGAAGAGCTACAAGTTTCTATTTTCCTACAAAGAAGGCACATTGAGGACACCTCCTAACCCAAGAGTAGCAATCCTTGAAAAGGCTAGGACAATAACACCCTTCCCTCATTATCTTTATAACTATTATTTTTGGGGAGAAGTGACTTCCATCTACACCATTGTGAAACTTTTCCAGCAAGATGCCAAACTAATCATTGTCAACACACCTTATTAGTACACCATTCAAATCCTTTTGAAAGAGAATACCATCTACAAGATAATAAGGAATGGTTTGCAATCTAAAATACATTCTTTTTGAATTGTTTAAACCATTAGGACAATCACCATTTTGGAGAAAACCAATGATGTCTTGTGTCCAACTTTGAATTGGTATGTGACCAGTTGGTTGGGGATTAACTTGATTGACCAAGACCTCCTTTTTTGGCTCTTTAAGATCTAAAACAAGATGTTCACACAACCCCTTTCCTCTTATCAAGTTAGTTACCTTGATATCAACATCATATTCCATTACCTTTGTGATCCACCCAGCCTCTTCCCATTGAGGTATTTGCTTACGAAGAACTCTCTGGTGCTAAGATGAGAGACCATGACATGTATCCTATTTTTTGAAACCATGTTCCTAAAATTTTTCAAACCTCTTATCACAACTAGATCTTGCTTTTCAACAAATGTGCACTTGGCTTCATAATCCTCCAATCCTTAACTAAAGAATGCAATGGGTTGTTCAATTTCTCATCATTCTTTTGCATAAGCATATCAGAGATTGTGTCAAGGTTAGAAAAAGTGTAGAGTATGAAATCCTTGACAAATTTTGGGTTTAAGAGAGTAGGAGATTGGGCAATTTCTTGTTTGATTGCCTCAAAACTGTTATTACCTTCCTTTATCCAAGAAAAATCTTGGTTCTTCTTGAGCATGACCATAATAGGCTTCACCAAAGTAGAAAATCCTAGAATAAACCTTCTTAAAAAGTTGAAATTGCCTAAGAAACTTTTTAAACCTTTCTTGTGTAGAGGTAAAAATAGGCCTAGAATGGATTTAATCCTTTTAGGATCAATAGATAGGCTTTCCTTTGACATACTGTGGCCTAATAATTTTCCTTCATGAAAAGCAATGATACATTTTTTTAGTTTAATAGAAACTCTAAGTTATCTACACTTCTCAAAGAATTGCCTTAGATATTTCATGTGGTCATCAACATCCTTAGAAAAAATAGTTATATCATCAAGGTAAATAAGCAAAAACTCATTGATCAAACCTTTAAAGGCCATGTCCATTACCCTTTGGAAGGTAGCACCAACATTAGACAAACCAAAAGGCATATTTCTATATGAAAATTTTCCCCATTTTATGGTAAATATTGTCTTGAGCTGATCCTCCTCATTCACCAATATTTGGTTATAACTTGAATAGCCATCAAGTAGTGAAAAGCATTGAGAACCTGAAACTACTTGAAAAATCTACTCCATGGAAGGTAATGGGTAATGATGTTTGAGTGAAACTCTATTCATGTCCCTAAAGTCCATATAGAGTTTTATCTCTCCATTCTTTTTCCAAATAGGTAAACTATTAGATACCCAAGTTGAGTGCTTTATAAGAAAGATAATCCTAGATTCAATCAATTTAGTAAGCTCTTTTTTCATGAGTTCTTCTATCTTGGGATTGATATGCCTCTATTTTTACCTAACTGGTTTAACTCTAGCTTATAACTCAATGGTGTGATGAGATAGACTTGGATCAAACCCTTTCAAATCCTTATATTCGCAAGCAAATATATCATGTAATTATTTACACAATTCAATGAAGTCTTGTCTTTTAGAAAGAGAACATATCTTACCAATTTTTAGAAGTTTGTCCTTAAACATCAAGATTATTTCATAGTTCTCTTCTTTTGTAGACATGTTTACCTTTTCCTTCCTTCTTTGATCATCTTCATTGAACACACTCTCCAAAGTAACTAGCCTCTTTGGTATCTTGTTTGTCTTCAGCTGGATAACTTGTTCTTCATATTGATTCTTTGAGGAAAATTTTGGTTCATTTTGAATGAAGTGTAAAATGTGTTATTCACTCTCAAACACTTACCAAGACACTTCATTATCTAGAATAGAAGGTCTCACAATGACTTTGATGTGAGGTTGGTATTTCTCTCTACTTACATCAGCCACTATATCAAAGTGTGCTCCTATCACAACCAATTTGTCAGCATGTTCATTTGAGTCTCTTGGTATAGGTTAGATATTAAAAGCATTTAATTCTTCAATTATATCCCACACCCTATGCTTGTAAGACTTTATAAAAGGGTTATTGGCTGTAGTTTGGTTTCTCACTTGATGTATAATCATTTCATTGTCTCCATATATTTTTAAATTTTTCATTCCCTTTCTCTTTATCCATTGGAGGCCATGAACCAAGCTTTCATATTTAGTTGCATTACAAATACAACTAAAATGGAATATATATGAAGAATAATACTAGTTATTCAAAGGAGAAACCAACATGACACCATCTCCTACCCCTACCTTGATTCTAGAGCCATCAAAAAACATTTCTCATATCCGTTCAAGTTTATGATATTCATTAGTGAGTGACGGTATATGAGTGTTCTTCTCATGCATGTAATATACTCCTAATTCAGTCTATTCTATGAATGCATAGGGATCATGCTCATAAGTTTTAGTACCATACTCATCAATAAATAGGTTAGAAATATGTTTAATGGGAAAGGATGTTTCACCACCAATGGCACCTTCTTCTTGCTCACTAATCATATAGTTTTGATTTGAACTCATCTCCATATATGATTCAATGTGGAACCTTGCCAAAGGCTGTGTTCTTGTAATCACTTTATCTCAATATATTGTTCTAAAGGTTAGAAAAGACCAATCAATTGTAAGATAACCTCTAATTTTATCCATAAAGTCTCTTGACAATCAATTAGAAAAATGAGCTAAAAGATCAACCACCATAATGTCTTGTAAGATGGGGAAACTTGGGCAATCATGCAAGAAAGCTTTCAAACCTTTAGCCAACCCCAAAGTCTTGGATGGAGTTTGCTCAAGATACAATACACCTTTGATATGAGGCTCATATTTCAATCCTAATTTATTAGCAACCACTTTAGGCATAACTATGGTACTAGCCCCACAGTCCACAATGCAGTTGTGAACCAATTTGTCTCCCACAATGAGCGTGAGATAAAAAGGTGGAGGATTTTTAGATCTAGTGGAGGGATATATAACATAATTAGGTATTTTTGTAAGGGATACACCATTTTAATTTGGAGCTTGAGGAGTTATATTGATATTATCAAGTTGTTCTTGTAGGATTTCCTTTTGACCAGGCATATGCAATACTTCCCAAAGAGAAATGCTAGTTTTGGTATTCTTAAAAGAGTCAAAAATATTTATAGAGGATGTATTCACCTTGTATTTCACTCTTGAAGGTAATGAGGGAACTTCAACTTGCTTTACTAGAAGTTTGGTAGCCTTGCTCACCTTCTGACTTTAAGGAGTAGTGTGACTAGTAGGAGCTGCTATATTGGTAATTACATTTTATGGCCTTATAGATGCACTACCTTAAATCACTTGTGATACTGGAGTATCTCCTAAATCCCTCTTTTTAGCCCTTGTATTGGCTGAAATTGATGTATTTTGATTCAACACATAATCATCTTCTACTTGGAAATTCATAAAACTAGTACTTTGGTTGCTACCTTCTCCTTGAACATCTCTTTGTATGAGACTTGTTTCTTCTGATGTAACATAAGGAGTAGCTCCTTCTTGAATTATCAAAGCTTGATTACCTTCTCCACCATTATGTATAAACTAACCTTGAGATTTCCCTCAATGATCTAAATTCTCCTCTCCTTAAACTAGATTAGTGTGGACTAGAACAATAGCCTTTGTTGATGAAATGGAATTAGGATTGTAGGCGTTGGGATACCTTTTGAAACCTTGTTATCCTTGTCCCCTTACTTTGTTAGTGTATTGGGTTGGAGGTATATAGGTTTACTAAGGATAGTATTGAGGATTGGGTGGAACACTTGTATACATTTATGCTTGCTTGAGTTGGGCTTGTAAAGACTAAATCATCTCATCCTTATCTATAACATCATTCACCTTCTTGGGAGAAGTTATAGGTTTGGAATTATTATTTGGAACTTGTGATATGCTTGGGGATTTAAATAAATTATGAGATGACAAAGGCATGGAGACTCTTGGAAGTAGTTTCTTGGTTTGTATCAGACTATTCTCAACTTCAATGGATATCTCATATGGCACGAGTAAAGTAAATCCTCCCATTGACAACAACATTAATACTACATTAATGCCAATAGCCTTAAGATAGGTGGGGAATACAAATATTAGAGGAGACCTAGTAATAGGTGGTAGCATATGCCATGTTCTTTGAAATCTCTAATTGAAATCTCCCATGGATTCATTAGTACATCTCTTTATCACATTTGGTTGGTGAATTAGTGAAGTATGGTCACTCTTATTTTTGAACCTATTTATTAAAAAATCTCCAAAAATATCTCGATTAGTAATATAACCAAGTTCCAATGTCCTATACCAATTAAGTGCCTTCCCCTTTAAAGACATGGCAAGTAGTCTAATAGCTATGCTAGCTTGGGTGATATTCTGGAAATTACAAAAGTTTGAAATGTCCCTAATATGCTCAAATGGGGTAACATGACCCTCTCCATTGAAATTGGGGAGAATTTTGGTAGCATTAGGAGGAATAGGGTCATACATAGGAAGGTTAATTGGATTTTGGTTGTTGAAGGCTGGGAAAGGATGTCTTTTAGCCATTTATTCTTCCTCTTGACCTACTAACTCTTCAATCTCCTCTTCTTCCTCTTCAAAACCTTCTTGTAAAGGATCTCTAAAGGTTAGGAATGGTTCAAGGTGTTGTTCTTCAAGAGGAGTTTCAAGTTGAAGAACTTAATTGAAAAGCCTACTAGAAGATGATCTAGTGAGGACCATGAAGTATACTATGGAAAAATGATCTACAAATAGAGATTATCACCTTTTGGAGTCATCAAATGATGGATTATAATGCTTTTTTAACCTTAGACTTGTTGAGGCCAACATTCATCTTGACATGGAAATAATTAGGACTAGCGGTCCTACCAAGTGTGCCAGAACTATTGTCATTAAATTGTGCACCCTAGGATGTTATATGAAGTTCCTTTAATTTGATACAACATTAAATCATCCCCCAAGTTTTTGGGAACTTATAATAGAGATGAATCTCTAGGATTGAAAAGGGCTAGCTCCCAATTTTTTTTCTAAGTGTCTATCACCTAATCTACTATTTGTTCATGAAAAGAGTCAAGAAGTTACATAAAATAGAAAAAATATACTTAAGAGGAGATCCACCAAGAATTTATCCCATTGACTATCACACTTCTACTAAATAACAATACTTTCTAAGACTAATTCCATGCATTGAAAGATACTAACATAGTGTTTCAATGTGAAGGTAACATGCTTGAGACAATCAAAAAAATGGTTGACCTAAGGGGTAGATTACACACCATAGATACAATTGCATACTTGAAAGATAGTTTAATGCATTTAACACACTTTACATGACCTATTAACATCAAAACCTTTGTTCAAACATGAAGGATCAAGGGAGTAAGGATGATGCTATCACTCGGCTCCATTATACATTGCTCACATACTCAAAAAAAAGTTTACAACTCAGAATTGGTCTTGTATTCAATGTACAAAATTAAATTGCAATGTCATTTTAGTAGGGATTTACCATACCAAAAATTTGCTTATCTACAATGGTTGAAATGGCTCAATTTATAGAACTTTGGGTAAGAGAGAGAGAGAAGAGAAGTTGAAAAGGCACAAGGACATGTGTCATTGACATGAAAATTAGTTATAGATCCATGAGAGAGATGGATGAGTGAGCCATGCCATGTCAAGGGTCTTACTTATCCAAAAAAAGTAATGAGAATGGTGGCAAGTGGCATCCAACTTTCAGGAGTGGCACAAGAAATAGTTTCTATAGAATATCATCTATGAGAGTTTGAAACTGAAAGTAGAAAAGTTGACACATCACACTACTAAAACTCATGATAAAATATAAAAAATGCTATTTCTAATTTCTAGTTATCTTCTGGACACTTGTATTTATCAATTTTATATAAGCTCTTTGATTTGGTTAGCTTCCAACAATGACTTGATCTATCAACCTGTCTGTTTTGCTTGCTTTGTCTGCTCTCATGTTCTCACCAAGTCTTTTGAATAGTAACGGATATTTATTGTAGGTTAATTGACTTCATGTGGGTTGTCAATCCTTAGGTATTTTCTTCAGACTTCTTGTCCTTGGCACTTGTCTTCAAACTTTTGTTATTTGTATTCTTTCAGATAATTTGTCTAGAAGAATTCTTTCGGACTCTTCTTCCTTTCCTCTCAGCTTTTCCTTAGACAAATAGTCCTAAGGAATTCTTTATTTTGGACTTGAGCGTTTTCCTTTATGCATTTATTCCTTTGGCTTTGTGAAAATTCCCTTTGAATTTTCAGAAAGAACCTTTCAATTTTTTTTCAATAATCTACCTCTTCCCTAAAACAATCCTTTAAAATTTCTATTTGGCCCTTTTGAAAGGAACATACCCTTCGAAAGAAATGTAAATGACCCCTTCAACTTGAAAATGGCCTTCGAAGAAATAAAAGTATCCTTTGAGATTTTTAAAATGGTCCTTTTTTGAACAAAACATACCCTTAAAAAAAAATGCAACATACCCTTTAGAAAAATGAAAGGGTCCTCTAGTTTGGAAAAGTCCTTCAGGAAAGTTAAAGTGCCTTTCAGAAAATTTACAAACATACCCTTCAGGAAAATGGAAATGTAAAATTTTTTTTGACAAAAATATACCCTTCAAAAAAATGAAAGTGCCCTTTAAAAAAAGTGAAATGTACCTTTTAGACTTTTTATTTGGTCCATTTTTCTTGAAAAGTGCCCTTCAAAAAAATGCAAGGATCCCTTTTGGCTTGAAAGAGTCCTTCAAAAAAGTTGAAAACTACCCTTCGAAAAAACTAAAGTGCCCTTCAGACTTTTGAAATGTACCCTTTGAAAGATTTGAAAGTGTCCATTTTCTCCACAAGAATTCCTTCGAAAGAGTTGAATTAGACCATTTAGAATGAAAAATACCCTTCAAAAAAGTTACAAAAATAAAAAGTCTGAAGAAATATACTTAAGGAAAAAAGGCTTCAGACAAAAAGTTTGAAAGAATTTGACAAGGGCTTATGACAAAAAACTCAAAATAATTAGGCAAAGACTTAGAACAAAGACCAAAATGAACCTTTTGAAAGAAATAACACTTGGTAATTTTAGATTCTTTGTCAAAGGCCATTTACTCTAAAGGAAAACTAAGTACTGGACTTGGCCAAATTTAAAAGGTGTAAACCTATGGGTGGAATTTGACTAATAATACCTTTCAAGGTATCTCTCAAAATCTAACTATTCTACCCAATATATATCCCTTTCACCTTGATTTCACTCTCTCTATGCAAAATTAGGGTATGATCAATTCAATTTGCACTTGTAATGGATATGTTTTGAAAGGTATTATAGTAGAGACTTAGGTAGACATAATTGGGTTATATCAATATTTAGAAGATATTACAACATACATCAAGGAGATTGAATTATATATTAGGAGAAAATAATGTTCCATGACCTATTAGGTTGTATTGTTTACTGATTTTCTTAAATATTTTGTTATCCTCAAGAATCTTTAGGTTGCAAGAATTTGTTTGTAGTCACAAAAATTTGGACAACCCTTTTATAAATTACAAATAATAAAACTCTCTATTACAAATATGATGGAGGGCCACATGAAATCCTTATTTATTAGAAACATAACAAGATTATAATCATGAAATTATATGGCCATGATATATTTTGGTAATGGCATAAACTTTGTGTTTATTTTAATAATCATATATCATTTAGTTTTTCTTCACCCACTGACTTTATTCTACTGCTCAGTGCTCGCTACATTCATTTATTTCATTGGTGATGATTTTGAATTACATTGTCAATTTGGTACATCAAAACAAATGGAGCACATAACCAATAAATATTAACAACCCTCTTGAGTTTTCCAAGTATCCCCATTCATAAACTAGAGTATAGTCCCATGGATTGTTTGTTTGGATATGCAATGTGTGATGCCTTATGGTTGTTAAACACTTTGATTGATACACTCTTATCATAATATAAATATATTCCTTTGAATGAAACATAAATTGAATGTTTATGGCCTCTATCAAACTAAACTATAAGACTTGTGTAATTATAAATAAATTAAATTCAATTCAAAAACCTTTTGACACCCAAACTATACAAAATAATTAAGATACCTTACATCTTAATTAATACATTCTAACATGAATGGTGGGATATTTTAAAAATAAAACAAATTTTAACCATTAATATGAATTATATTACCATTTATTTTGATCCATTTGGAAATATTAATGGAATTAAAATAATAAGGGGGAAAAAGAAAAAAATATTTTAAAATTAAGATGTATTGTTATAATTGTGAATAAGGGAATAGTTTAGGTTTGGTTATCTCTTTAATTATTTTGGGAGGGCCTATAATGGAATGTTATTTTTTGTGTGATTTTTTTGAGTCTCCAATGGAATTTTTTTGTGAATTTTTTAGTGTAGGGCATGTTTACTTACACCAAATTTTCATGGCATTGTGAACTTGAGTCTAGTAATTTGATATTAACAAGGAAATGCTTCAGGTCCAATTATGGAATAGAATTGATTCTTCTTCTCTTTGAGATCAAAATTTATTTATCGATATGGATGGTAGAAATGTTTTTTAGAATTCTCTAAACCTTATTCCTATAATATTAAAACAAATAGGTTTGACGGTGATAATGAGTTATAATTGGTGGGTAGGGGTAGCTGATGTAGACTGAGGTAACATGTCAAATGAATATTTCTATTTATTATCTCTTTGTCCATGGGAAAAGTTAATTATGTTGGAAGTAAAGCTTTGATGACTAGTATTAACAAGCTAAACCTATACAATCTGTGTTGGTCAATTGAAATCATTATCATAGACTATTAAACATTATAATAAATATATATAACATCTATAACATTTTAGTCTATCAATTTGAAATATACTATCATTAGAAGGGAAAAATTGAATAAATAATTGTCATTAGATTTTATTGTGACTGGCAGGGTCGACCATTAAAATTAGTTACTACTTCCATGCTTGCCAAATTACTAGTATTACAAGGACTAAGAGATACTTTTAAGGTTTTTGTAATAACTTCAAGCTATCTCTTAGGTTTTCTTAATACCTTTAAGGTACCTCTTATGAGATAATTTTAAGGTTCATTATAACACCTTCAAGGTATCTCCTAGGAAATACATTGAAGGTATTCTAAGTAACTTCAACGTATATACTAGGAGATACCATCAAGTTATATCCTAGGAGACACCTATAAGATATTAAAAGGAACCTAGGAGATACTTTGAAGATACTTAAAATATGTAGGAGATACCTTGAAGGTATTTGTATTACCTATAAGGTATCTCTTTGAAGGTCATAGTAATACCTCCAAGGTATCTCCTAAGAGATACCTTGAAATACACATAGGTCCTTGTAATACCTTCAAGGTATTTGATAGGAGGTACCTTGAAGGTGATAAAATTTAAGGTATTAGAAAGAGGTGATTGTAATAACTTCAAGGTATCTCCTATAATATACCTTGAATGTATTATAAGGACCTCATTATAAAACCTTGAATTGTAACACCTACAAGGTACCTCCTATGAGATACCTTGAGGGTCTTAGGAGATACATATAAGGTCCTTGCAACACATTCAAGGTATCTTATAGGAGGTATATTTAAGATCCTTGTAATACCTTCAAGGTATATCTTAAGAGATACATTAAAATTCCTAGTAATAACTTCAAGGTATTTTCTTGGAGATAACTTAAAATGTTTTAAAAAATTTCTTGTTGATGGTATTCAATTTGAGGGCCAATGTATCTCTTGTGTGATACCTTGAGAAGTGTCTCATGGATGATACTTTAAGGAACTAAATTTTCCTTCCTAATGGTAATGTATTTGATTTTATTAGCTGATGATAATGGATTTTAAGGCTTAGTTGTCTCTTGTGTGATGCCTTGAGAGGTTTCTCTAAGAAGCACCTCTCAAGGTATCACTCAAGTACCAAATCTCAAGGTATAATAAAAGAGATACTTTTACCCTCAAATAGATTACCACTAATAATAAAAAAAATGTATTCAATATATCTCCTATGAAATACCTCTTGTATCTAAATTATATGTTTTCAAAATGCACCTCTACATCAAAGTATACCTCTACAAGTATCTCTCAAAAAGTACCTATTCTACCAAAGATATATCTCTCAAGGTATATCTTAAAATATACCTCAAAATATATCTTAAAATATACCTTGGCTATATATCAATCACTATCAACAATAAAATAACAATTTATTAATGTGTCTCCTTACTAAATTGATATGACTTTAAAGCTAACATCTTGTATCCCATTTTTATGAAAAAAAAGGAAACCCCTTAAAGTATCATCCAAGAGAAATGTATTAAGGTATCCTTAAATATATAACTTGGACCTCAAATGCAACACCATAAATAAATAAATAGCAATACTATTAATTTATCTCCATATAAAAACCTCTCAAGGTCTCACTAAAGAGATACCTCTCAAGGTATCTCTTGAGAGATACCTCTCAAGGTATCTCTTGAGAGATACCTTGACCTTCAAATCCATTGCCTTCAATAAGAAAATAGTAACACCTTAAAGGTATCTCTTACAAAATATAACATCTCTAATTTACATTTCCAAAACCCATCCATAAATAAACCCCTTGGAATGTGCATAATTCATAAGGTATTTTCATACTACCTCATAAGGATTCTATTTTGACTGATCATTTTTGAAAGTGTGTATTTTTTTAGGAAACCTAAATTGGTAATCATATTTAAGCTTGGAGGTGTTATCACGTAGGTTAAATGAGGATTGAATTAGGTAGTATATGATAATCAAAACTATAATTTTTGATATTGATAACTTCATCATATAAAATCTATTTCAATTATCTTTAATTGGAAAAGTATATTTTTTGACAAGGGATTTAAAATTTCAATTAGATTTTATTTTAATGGTATCCAAAATAGATAAAAATAAGTGCACACACACACACACACAAACACACACACACACACACACACACACACACACACACACACACACACACACACACACACACACACACACACACACACACACACACACATACACACACACACACACACACACACACACACACACACACACACACACACACACACACACACATGTAAATATTTGAAAATGTGTATTTTTTATAGATAACCTAAATTAGTAATCATATTTAAACTTTGAGGATTTATCACCTAGGTGAACTGAGGATTGAAATAAGCAGTATATGATAATCAAAGTTATTATTTTCTAGATTGACACACACACACACACGCATCACATCATATATCACCTTTTTGATATATCCACAAATATTTTTTTAAGTAGTTTCATTAAAACAAATGTGTTATACATTAGCTTTTTAATATTTTTAGGTTTAGATGAATCTCCATACTTATGTTATGGTATAAATTAAGCTTCAACTTCTGCATATGGGTTTACATTGAACTGATTTTATAGTTAACTTGACTAAGAATCTCACATATTTTGTATATGTCTAGGCCAAACAATCATACATAAATTGATTTCAAATGTGGAGACTATGTTTCTCTCATAAATAATGAAAAGGTCATTGGTGAAGGAAAAATAAACAAAATTACAAGTGCAGATGCTAACTTTTTAAAATCCATAAATCCCATTTCAACATGCCATAATGAGAAAATACCTTTTGGATGTGTAAGTGTTAATTTGAAAAAATATTTTGATCTGACTCTTCCAATTCCAAGAGGTTTCTTAGATACTTTAGGGGATGTGGTTGATAGTTTTATTATATGGAGCAAAATAATAATGCAACATGTCATAGATATTCTATAGAGGATTGCATGGAATAAGGAAAAAATAATTTTACTTATGTTATGTATATAAAGCTAAAGAAAAAAGAAAACCCTTGCTTGGATTCACATGTTTCTTATATTGATGATCTAACCACATTTTGTAGCCTGAGAAATGAGTTTAGTGGAAAAAAGCTACATTTATTACACAAATGTATAACTCTTGTAAATGAAAAGAGAATTGTGTATGGTTATATTGAATTTAAACACCTACGAGATATTTTTGGTTACATTCCAGTCCTAATGGAGGAAAATGAATTGGAAATTTACATAAGGTACATTATACAACATTGTGATACTTGTAACATAGAAGTAAATAAATCATCTATCATTAGATGGACTTATAACAAGATAATGGACATTAAAGGTAGATAAATAAATTTACCATACATGACACCAAAGGATAAATAAATTATAAATGTTTGGGAAGTAGTGGATACCAAATTTATTCCTTGCATAAAATTCCTAGAGCAGATGCATCCAAAAAAATTAACTCGTGCCTACAACTATTCTAGCCAAAAAAGATTGGAGCCAAACACTTCACTCAACCAAGTAGAGTTTGATGAAAGTATAGATAGTGAGATTAGAAAGGTGTATACTGAGAAATATGTGCCAATATATGTCTTTAGTTAGGATTTTAATTTTAAATGCTAAAATCAAGAAGGATAAAGTTGTTTGATTCTATGACAACGGATAAGAGACAACATGTCTTGTATGCCCTTTCTACTGGTTTGTTTAAGTAAAATAAAAAAACTACCATTGATTTTGAATTTACCAAGATCTATTTGTAATCTTGGCTTAAAATATATGGATCTAAGAGAATTGGATTTTTTGACATTCCAAATTATCACCAAAAAAGGGAACAATTTATATTCCATGTAGGGCAGTTTCAAAAAAAGCCACAAAAGAAGTCAATAGTAGCTAAAGAATTATTTGAAAAATTAGTGGATGATTTTGCATATGTTTCTCCAAAACTTACATGCCAAGTAGATTTTGATGGTGCACAAGTAAATGTTCAACATCTTCCAACATTGTTCACTCAATAATTTATGAGGTGCAATATCAATGCACAAATAGAAAAGATGGAATATGCAACCAATATCCTAGCCAAAAGTCAATAAAATGTTGAGAACTAATTTTAATGATGTGACCATTGCCAAGTTTGATGACTTTGATAGGTGAAAAACAGGTATTTTTTTGACTCAACAAAAATGCTTTGGGTCCTTATCTAGAGATCAGGTAAAATACATCAATCAAGAATTCATGATGCACTCAAATCATATAATTTCCACAAGATAAATGTATTACACACAAAAATGAATTCCTGAGTAATACCATAAATAATGTCTCAATGTCATTCATGAAAACATATAATGCTAAAAAAAGATTTGTGCAAAGGACAAAGACAAAAATAAAAAAAAGTTATTGATAGAATAATAGAATTGTCAATGGTAGGGATTATTACACATGGTCATGGTGTAGGTGGATATGGAAACTATTTTTACCATATGCTCTTGGAGGGTGTAACTTTACTATCACCTCATTGAACAAGTGCTTGAAGGATATGTAAACAATAGTCCCAAATACTTATGGATCTTTACTATATAAATTTAGATATTTAAAATATTCATTATATGATGTACTTTTGTCTAATAAATACTACCTTAAATGTAATAAATACATATATGAAGCACACTCAATTGGTGCCTTCAATAAATTTATTTCTAGGTTATAACTTTAGTGACACAACTATTATAGGGACATTAAGAATAGGTACTTCCTTCACATTTTTTATTTGAAAAATTTGTTTAAAAAAAATACTTATATGATGTTTCATTATTACATCTTCCATTACCATAATAATTCATTTATCGATTATGATTAATTTTTAAAAATTAGTATAACTACTCCCCTTTGTCTTCTTATGTGTCTCTCAAGTGATACATTTATATTACCCCTTCTAAACTATTGAAAAAACTAAAATTATACCAAATATGGTCTACTACTCTAGAAAAGTTTTTCTCAAGCCATACATAAGTAGTATGCCTTAAATATCATAAAACAACATGTGTTCATAACACAAACTTTTTTAATTTTTTCTAGGTGCCTCTTAAGAAAAAAATTGATTTATTCCTTGTACATTATCAAAAAATGGTTTATTAGTACCATAATCATTTTCATCAAAAGTAGGGTATCATTTGAGAGATAAGTATAGATAAAAAAATAAAGGTTTTGTTTTAAGAACATATTTTAATTTTTATTATACATGGGATAATACCAAGGTATCACTTTGGAGATACCGATGGTTACAAAGTATATAGTTTCATTGTCACTATATTGTATGTGATAATTATCAAAATATTAATAAAAAATTATTTGGTTTGATATACCTAAGAATTCCAATAAAAATTACTACATGTGGTACATTATAATACCCTTTTTACACTACTTAGCTTCCCTTTTGGGTTTTCAAATAAGTATCATACTAGCCTACTACCCTTTCAGGTTTTCAATAGACTAGCTTAATTAGGAGGCCACACTTTACTAATTTTTAACTAAATTAGACCTATTCCTAATGTTTATGGATATCTTACAAAACTATAAAATTTTATTAAACTATAAAACTTGAATTGTGCATTTACTTACTGCAGAGGTGGTGCCAAAGTTTGGCCAGGTGGCTATGTAGGTTTTGGCTACTCAGACTGCGCCTTTGTATTTACCTTTCTCTTCAACAAAATTTCTTAGAGCTCCTATGATGGAATGAACTTAGGCTATTATATGATTTGTGCAATAGTTGGTTTAACCTATGAGAGATCATGCTTGAGCATTTTCTAGTTATCAAGTAGTTTTTGCACCATGGTAAGCAAAATGTGTAGTGGAATCTGAATTACCATCATATTTTCCACATCTTCTTCTTCTGAAATGGTAAGGATGTCTCTAGAATTTTATATCTTAAGTTGAATTTTTGAAATAATATCATCTAACCTATCTGCAATCTTTTGGGATTAAATAGTCATAAATGTGTTGTGCATTATCTCATCCTATAAGACCTAGAGCTTCTTCATCATGGTATCTCTAGAGTCTAATAATTGTTGAAGTGCACTGATAATTGATTATCTAGTATCCATTTGGTCACTCATTACATCTTTAGTTTTATCCATCATTTAATACTTTGGTTTTGTAATAGCCAAGGATTTATCAAGGTGTTGCCTCCAATAAAACATTCTTTGGTCTATCTACTTAGCCTGATGCATGGTAGTATCTAGAATCTATACATATTCATCTATTAGTTTGAAAATAGATTCCATTTCATTGTGGATAGCCTTCCATTGGGTACATAGTTTGATTAGTTTTTTTGTGCTCACACAATCCTTTGTTAGCTGATTTAATAATGCAGTGAGTTGTGTGTCCTTAGACATTACCTGATCACCAAGGACATTCATAACTAGAGTAGGATAAGTAGAATTTGAACTAATATCTAGCATAATTTGAACTAATGGAAGTAGGAAAGTGGTGTGATGAGATGATCTGGTAGGGACATCCCATAACCATTGGGTAGAGGGTTAAGACTTTGAGAGTGAAGTGTCCTCTAGTGCACCTGATTGGGTCACATCCTTATGGGATTTTTCACATTCTATTCCTCTTTTCATATTTTATTTTATTGTGCAACTTATTCTCATGCACCTTGAATTGAATACCATTGTAAAAATTAGTTATCGATGCATGCTACCCCAATATTAGATGGCATACCATGGAATTTTAGGGTGCAGCTTTATCAAAGCTATATCCTCAAGACACCATATGTTAAACCACCCAAGTTTCTCATAATATTTCCTTATCTTTGTGTATGTGATGCCTGTGAGGGTAGTAGTAGGATAAAAGTGCATAGTAACATTTAATAGTTCTATCAGGGACTTCCATTGTGTGAATCATAACAATAAAATTAGAAATTGATATTGGAATTTTTTTGAGCTACCTGAAAGCAACTTCTCAATATTATTGGTAAGCTTAGATGTGAGAAAATCAAGATAATTAAATTTATCATTTAGGTGTATCATACAATAAATAATTTAAATTATTCCTTTTGTTGCCTACTTTGCTTGCTTCATTATCTATCAAAACCTCTTTATTAGACACTATTTAAGAAAGTGCACTGCAACATCCTCAATGGAGTCAATTTGGGTTCTTATACCTATCCTAGTGGGAAAATTCTCCTAAACAACTGAATGAATTGGTGGTGTGGTGGAATTATATGGTAATAATAATTTTTCATGATTTGGGAGGCATGTGACTCAATCCATGGTCTACTCATTGATCTAGATGGTGATACATTACAAATAATGAATAACCCTATGGTTTTATCTACTTAAGAAGGAAATAATGACCTCATCTAGTTGTTTGATTATAGGTAACTTGATTAGCTTCTCTACATCAGAACCCCAAAGTGAATGTTGAAGTGCAAAAGCTCTAGCTTGTGCACCTAGGTGTGTTTCTGGGGTAAAGAGAGTAGCTTGGTCCATTTCCATAAAGTTGAAGGGATCTAGGTCATTGTATTTAGTTTTTCAAAGACCTATCCCAATCTCCATTTATTCCTTTTGTGCATTTGTGGGTGAGATCAACAATTGGATCCTATCCATGACTATACCTATAATCTACATTTTTTGATTACTTTGTTATACCAAAATCTAGGTCTCAGTTTCTATGCACAAGAGTATATAAAGAGTAGATAGTAGAATAATATTTTTGGCCAAATTTTGTAATGTTTTGACATTATTCATCCCCTTCATTTTATAACTTTTGGTACCTCATTTTCTCTTGCCAACCTATTTAAATGTATTGACTACGTGTACAGGAGTCCTCTTCCTTATATTTAAATGCATTAACTAGCTACACATGAGTGGTCTTCCTCTTCCTAATGTTTTATATACCTTTAAGGACATTATGATACCTTAAAGGTACCATTTTTATGAGTGCTCAGGGTTGGGGCTAAGTCTAGTGGCAAGGGCCAAAGATGAAATTGGTTAATTAAATACTTCATGCATTAGTACACTTATTAGTAGACTATGAGACTTTGAGTTTAAGGGACCATCTTATTGAGATGTGGGTAGAGGTAAGTCAAATAGTGCCATATTTCTTCGTAACATAAGTTAAGTCAAAAGATAAATCGACCTAAAGGCCCAGAAGGATGCCATGTGTCCTAGTAAGGTGGCCATTTTCCTTGAGGAACTCATCAAAGAGTCTGATGAGTCCAAATAATTTGAAATATAACTTATTCTTGGAGAAAATTATCTCTACTCCACTTAAGTAGGTATAAGTCCAAATTATTCAAAATGATCTGTGCCCATATGGTTTGAAATAGTCATATTTATTTGAAATATATAAAAAATTATTCTTAGAGAAAATTTTCTCTAGTCCACTTAATTGTGTAGAATCCCAAGTTATTTGAAATAGTCCCATTTATTCAAAATGATATTTTCCAAAATGGTTTTAAATATTCTAATTTACTTGTAATATAGAAAAAATAATTCTTGAGAAAATATTCTCTAGTCCACTTTAGTGGGTATCAGTCCAAATTATTTAAAGTAGTACATTTTATTCAAAATGATCTATGCCTAAATGGTTTGAAATAGTCCAATTTATTTGGAATATAGAAAAATTATTTTTGGATAAAATATTCTCCACTATAATTTTGTGGGTATAAGTCCAAATAGTTCAAATAGTCTAATTTATTCGAAATTATGTATGCCCAAATGGTTTGAAACAATCCAATTTATTTGGAACATAGAAAAAATATTTTTGGAGAAAATTTTCTCCACTCCACTTTAGTGGGTATAAGTCTAAATTATTCAAAATAGTCCTTACTAAGTACAATAATCAATAATTTTAATAATTAAATTAGCATCTCAAATATCATGATGATTTAATGATAATTTCATAAATCAATAAACTTGAATTTAATCTAATTATACAAATCATAAACATTAATGATCATAGATGAAAATCATGCAAGACAAAATATGTATAACAATTTAAACTATGCTATCAACCATTAACAAACAACTATCTAATGCACATAACATTAAACACACTATGTTAACCATTTCATTATACATCTAACATGTGCTAGCTAAAGTGTTGTGTGCAAGGTTCTAGCCAGTTTCTATATCATCCCTCGGTAAATCCATCTACATCACCCTTTTTGATGATGCTCTCTCTCTACCACTCTCTGAGGGATGACTTATTCTACATCAACCTCACAATAAGTAGGTAGTTAGACCATAACATCATGATATATACATTATAAAATATAATTGAAATAACAAATCAACATGATCATAATGTAAATATATACACTACAACTAACTCATAATAATGTAATCATGTAACCTAAGTAATATCCCACTATTCCATAACAACATATATCTCAAAGATTAGTAAAAATAACTAAATCATATTGTTAACTATAAATATCGATGGATAACTAAGTTTTCTTAGTGAAGAATCGGTATGTAACATCCTTCCCCCCTAAAGCTAGTCATCATCTTAGATGACTTTTATTCAAATATGAGTTCTAAATCAAAATCACTATTAAACAAAAAAAACAAAGTATAATAATATCTAATAAACAAATAAATGTATAAATCTTCTATGGAACTCATCATAGTCCTCCCAAGTAGCACTATCCTTAGAGTATTAGTCTTATAGGACCTTGCACTATGACATCTCTCTATTACACAAATGAAGTTTGCAAGTGTCAATTACTCTGATTGGTACTACGATGACCACCCCAAGATCTAAAACCTATAAAGCATTTGAATCCAACACATGCATAAGATCAACTATATACTACTTAAGATAAGAAACATGGAAGACATTATCTAATAGAGCCAAGGCTAGTGGTAATGCAAACCTATATGCTACAAGATTGACCACTTCCAACAACTCTAAGGGTCCCACATATCTCAATGATTGTTTCATTTACTTTCTAAATTTAATCGACCTCTTATGTGGCTTAACCCATAAGAACACTTTATTACCAACTAAAAACTACTGATCTATCCTCTTTAGATCAAAATAACTCTTTTAACTATCATTGGCCTTGGCCAGTCTCTTCCTGATCAATCTAACTTACTCTTTCATTTCTAAAATTATCTCAAGTCCAAAAACTACCCTATTCTCTAACCTATCCAAGCTGATTAGTGTCCTACACTTTCATCCATATAGTGCCTCAAATAGTGTCATCTTCAAAGCTGATTGGTATGAGTTTTTATATGTAAACTCAACCAATGGAACATAATATTCCCACTTGTATTACTGATCCATGTAATACATATGAAGATCTTATAACACCTAATCAACTCTCTCAGTCTAACCATCAGTCTCTGGGTGATATGATGTGCTTAAATTTAGTTGCTTACCCAAAGTTGAATTCAAAGTTACCCAAAACCTAGAAGTCATCTTCATACCATGATCTAAAATTATCTTATTTGGAAATCCATGAAACCTATGCAATTAATTTATAAACATTTTCACAGGAGTAGGTGCCTCATCTATCAAATTACATGGTACAAAATGAGCCACCTTAGTTAGTTTGTCAACTACCACCAAGATCATATTGTGTATGATACAAAACATTAATGAACCTTGGACAAGGTCCATACTGATCACCTACCACTTCCATTCTAGTATATCATATAGATATAATAACTCATCAAGATGCACATACTCAACTTTCACTCATTGACATTATCGATAATGTGACACAGTCTGCTACATCATTCTTGATTCTATTCTAGAAATATAGTGGTCTAAGATTTTCCATGAGCTTGGTTAGTCATATATATCCAAAATATGGGGTATTGTGTAGTTCCTTTAACAATGTGACTCATAGGTTCTCTTCATCTGTTAAACACATCCTTCTGTTGTAATGTAAAAGACCATCACTCTCTAATTTGAATCCTTTATATCGATAATTTTGAAAATTCTTAGACAATGATTTTTGACCTAATCATAGAATTCATATCTTGGTAAGAATTCAATCACTCGATCCCTGAAAGTACTCCTAATAGTATTTATAAATGCTATGTAACTTCTAGGACTTAGGGTATTGACTAATATGTTTTCCTTATCTTTGATATAATTGATATCAAAATCACACTCAGATAAGAACTCTAGCTAGAGTCTCTAACAAGTATTAAAATTTAGTTGGGTGAAGATGTATTTGAGTCCTAAGTTATCTATCTTGAGCTTAAATCATTTTCCCAACAAGTAAAATTACCAAACCTACAAAACATGCACACTCATTACAAGTTCCATGTCATGAGGGGCATATTTATCCTCATAAGGATTTAGCTTCTTTAACTCATAATGCACCACTTCACCATCCTACATTATTACTCCTTCTAGTCCATCCCATGACACATCTGTGATCACTAAAAATTGACCAATGGGGTTAGCAACTATTTGAACCAGTGCTAAAGTAAGCCTTATTTTCAATTCTTGAAAAGCTACTTCAGACTTTTTTGACTAAACAAAACTTTGGTTCTTACATTACAAAAAAGTAATTGGATTAACTATATTAGAAAAAATCAGAATGAACTTCCTTTAATAGCCTGCTAATCCCATGAAACTTCTTACCTCGTATACATTCTTTGATGCCAGCTATTCCATAACGGCTCTTATCATTCCTGAATCTACTAAGATACCATTGACAAAGATAATATGTCCTAGATATTGCACTCTCTCCTAGAAAAATGCATACTTAGAAAATTACCATACAACTTATGCTTTTGTAATCATTACAGAACCAATTCTAGATGTTGAAGGTGTTCCTTTTCATTCTTAGAGTATATAAGAATGCCAATCAATAAAACCAAAAAAAATTGATCTAGGTAATTAGAGAATACACTGTTAATGAGATTCATGAATGATGTTAAGGAATTGGTCAACCCAAATGATAACACTGTGAAGTCATAATGCCCATATGGAGTTTTGAATGCTATATTAAGAATATCCTCATCTTTTATCCTCATTTGATGGTATCCTTCTCTAAGATCAATCTTAGAAAATATTGTTACTCCCTACATTTGATGAAAAAGATCATCTATATGAGGTAGAAGATACCTATTTTTGATAGTTACCTTGTTTAACATTTTATAATCAATGTAAAGTCAAAGAGTATCATCCTTCTTCTTGACAAAAATACCTAGTGCAACCCATGGTAACACACTTGGCCTGATCAACCTCTTAGACAATAATTCATGGAGTTGAGCCTTCAATTCAACCAGCTATGGTTTTAAACTAGGTATGATATCGATAGATAAATTGAACTCATGTCTAGGAGGTAAACCCAGTAACTCTTTTAGAAACACATCATTAAAATCTCTAAGAAATGGGTAATCTTTTAGAGATGGTTCCTTAGGTTCCTCCATTTCATTTATATTAATGATAAATGATTGACACCCTTTTCTTGGATCCCTATTGAGTTACATAACATAAATCTACCTAAGCTGTAACTCTCTTTTTTTACCTTAAATTTGTGTTTGATTTCCAAAATCATCCAAACACTCAACCTTCTTCAAGTAGCAGTCAACCTTGGACTTATGTTTTTCAATCCAATTAACTCATAATATCATGTCATATGACCCTAGTGACACCACATATAGATCCACTATTGTTGTGAATTTGGGTAACCTAATCTTTGCTTCAACTAAATAGTTATTAACCATGACTTTTGAGTCATTCCCATATAGTATTTTAGGAACTATAAAATATTCAATAGCCCTTATATCTATAAAAATTTAAACTAGATGGTCAAACAAAGTACCTGACATCTCTATATGTAAAGCTTGAAATTTGGCTTTCTAATTATCAATTGATGCATGAATATGCTATTGAAAATTTCCCTACTGAGGAATAGGACCCTTGTTATTTGACTTATCCTATGTGAAATCATGAGCATAATGATCATCTATGAAAATGAAATGGCCTTTAGGTGATCCTTTCATTTTAGTCTATTTGTTTCCTTTGAAACCACCTTTAAAGCCATTGACCAATTTTTTGTTGCCTAAACCATTATTGAATTTGGTATTTTGGCTTTTGAATTACTTCCTAGAGTCTCTAATCCTCTATTTCTAATTCTTATGTATGAATGTTGACTTAGAATTTCTAAACTTTTTATTGAACTCATCCCTAGCTAATGAAAGATATTTTAACTTATATACTTATTTGACCACATTTTTGAAGACCTGGTCCATGGTAGAAGGTCCGTGAACATCCATGTTTCAACCGATATAGGGTCTCAATCCCATGATAAATTTTTTAATTATGAACCTATCATCTCCTTATTACTGAGGTACGTACTTTAAAAGTTAGGTGAACTACTCCCAATACTCATTCACTGATAAGTCTCCCTACTTTATATTCTAAAAATCTATAAAATTATGATCAAAATAAATATGTAGTAGTCACCATGACCTGAACAAAGTCACAAACTGATCCCAAGTAAGGGTGGTCATGTTAAGATTTATTTTAAACCTTTTGTTAGCCCATCGCATAGCTACCTCACCATCAAACTAGTATGCTCCCCATACTAACTTAGTGAATTTGAATTAGTTTCAAATATCATAATAATTCTCCATCTAATTCATCCATGTTTCAACTCCATACCCCAGAATAGTCCCATAAAATGTAGGTGGATTTACCTTATTCATATTTGTATCCAACTCTATAATTAATTGAGTTCTCACACTTAAGGGTTTTCCTATTCAAAGGGATGCTCTTCAGGTACATCCTAATGTTCTTCCTCTGCATGGCCATGAACTACCTACTTCAAGGCTATAATTTGGTCCCTAGTCTCATTCATGGCTATGATAAACAACTTTGCTGATTTCTCAGTGGCAAATTGGCTAGGATCAAATGGAGGGTTACTATGATTAACATTTGATGGAAATTCTTCATAAGCTCTAGATTTCACCATTCTCATTTCTTTTAACAGAATGATATGAAAATGTTAGTGGAATCATTAGGTCTTCAAGTTTGATTTGTAGCTCTGATACCACATGTAATATACCCATTGGGATATACCTAGAAATAAGAGACTTTTTTTTAAAATCTAAAAAACATATACTTTAAATATATTACACCACAAGAATCTAATCAATGATCATATAAAATAATCTAAGTGTGATAACTAAAAATAATTCTTACTACATCACTAATCACTATTTTCATAAGAAAGACCTCATATATGATTACATAAAGTAATTATAGACATCCAACCATGACTGGTACAAACATATATCCACTACTATCAATGTATAATAAATAAGGAACTATATCTCATCATTATAATGTTTAGATAATAAATACAATATAATGTACATATATAAGATACATTGATTCATAAAACATAAGTTCCCTTGTCTCTAGTATCTTTAGAAATCTCAAGTGTAATCTCTAAGTAAGTACTATTGTGGAGAGGGAGAGCATCACTTGAGCTCTTTTCAACACCAACCATAGACCAATGATACCCAAAACTAATCCCATCAGGGAAGGCCCCCTCTTTTTGGATGAGTAGATAGTAATGGTATGAGAATATAGAGAGACAAGTTAGTACCTTTGTAATGTATGATTTCTAAAACTAAACATGTAGTATAGCATAGAATCCTGTTCTGTCTAAGATATCACAAAAACATGTAAATCGTATCATTAAATAAAAATGTCTCACTTAACATTACTTTGGCCAAAGTTTTCAATAATTTAATGATGTAATGATTAGTCAAATTCATACACACCACTTGATCAGATTACCTTCATCTAGCATTGTGATACTAGTAAGCTAGTGAAGTCTATCTCACTACTTACTCAGTATCAACAATGCAATATTTGGTTAACATAATATAACTAATAGATTCATACATATTACATCCTACTAGAAATTGTATCATATAACATGTTAAGCATAGAAATAATAAAAAAACATACATTTATTCCATCAAACATATGAATGAATCTCATGATTATATCTATCCCATAATAGAAATAATAACGACAATTTATACCATCTAGGTAAATATACATTTACTATAGTTTCTAATTACTATAAGTAGTTTCCAAATATACTATACACTATGATAACCCATATTACCATAGTCTAGTGTTCTTAAACAAAACTACTAAATACCACAATACGTCATAATAAAGTAGTTATAAATCAATGAAAGCATAATATTCTATTCAAATAACTAATTATAACAAAAAAATTATGAGTTCTCACAAAACATATAATATTCTGTTATAGCATTTGTTACACTTTCATAGGGTCGTATGCATGCATATATAAGATTCAACTATACAAAACTCTATAATGTAGATTAAAACCACCAATGGAATTATAATTATAAGTACATACCCCTATTTACATGTGTATGATAATAGGCCCATATGTATACCTATACTCTCTTTAGGCATACTATTAATTAATTTGTAGCATATTATAGTATTTTATCCACACTACATTTTTTATTTTATATATATATATATATATATATATATATATATATATATATATATATATATATAAAGTTATCTCATTCATATCATAAAACTTATCATAACATAATGAAAGACTATGTTGAGCTATATATGCATCGCATGCTTTATTAAAAGCTATTTTAGGAGTTTGATATACTATAACTGTGTATATGCTAGAATAAAGAAACATATTCAATTTGATAAACTACATGATAAGACAAACTTCATTATGTGTCTTTTATTAATATATCTTATATATTATAAGTCCTTAATGATGAGTCCACACTATGATTCATTATAACCATAATATATCATCCTTCACAACCATTAATATGCTATTTAGGTTTAACATTATATGTAGTCTTAGGGATTAAAACTAGTCTAAGGTAGAAGATGAATTCTTTTGTCTCTTTAAGATTATGTGAGTTTGAGTTAGCATTCTTTACATAATGTTCTAACTATTTTCATGTTTAGTATTCCAATTTTGATATGTATAAGTATTATTTAATCTAGAAAAAAGTCTTGATATGATCCCATGAAGACAAGGAAGGGCTTTAGTCACAAACATATCATTCTAATGAGGCTTACAACTTTGATAGGTATTTTATGGACCTTGACAGATAGCTATAGACTTTTAAAACTATTGGTTGAATATTTTGTTGATCAACATACTGATAAACAAAATAGGTCTGATCAACCAAAGTAGGAATATTGGTCATCCAAATGTGTAGGTTTACCACATCAAAAGGGGACTAATCTCTCCTCTCATCAAGGGGAGGTTCCCTATGGATATGCTATATATATATATATATATATATATATATATATATATATATAAACAAAAAATAATAATCAAGGGTAGGACAAACCATCCATCTCTCTTTTTTTAGAGCTGATGCATGCAAATCAAAGGAAAAACTCAAGGGAAATGATAGAAAGCACTCCTCTTCTTTCAGAAGTACTATTTATCAAGCCACAAGAATACTCCTAGTAGTAAAAGCAAAATGAAATAAGGACATAGTAACCAAAAAATTGAGATGCATCACAAAGTCTCCACCTGAATTGCTCAAGAGTAAGATACAAAGGACAATGAGGGCACAAAGTCGTCCCAAGGTCCTTTACATAGAAATGAAAAAAAAAACATAATAAAGGCAATTATAGGGGCACAAAGTCTCTCCATAGTTGACTCTTCAAGACACCTTCCTGAGTACTCTCACTAATTCTACTTGTTGAATTAAAGGAATAGAAAATATATCAAGGAAAAAGACATAATAATAGTTTCCCCAACAACAAAAATATCACAACACAAAGTCTAAAAAGTCACTTACTTTCTTATTCCAGTAACAAAATATGATCAACAAATTGAGCTCAAAGTCTCAGTAATGCCTTTCAATTTGGGTAGAGTTTCATTCTAATTGTCAAAAAGAGATCCATTTAAAATAAAAGAGAGTCCCTTATATAGCCACTTCAAGAAGGACTCGGGAACAGTAACACATCATGTTGCATTGAAATCTATTAAGAAGATAGGCTAGAATTTAGGGGCATCTACCCATTTATTTTTCTCAATGTAGAGAAACAAGTCATGTTATTGACAGTTTGCAACTTTAAATGTCCAGATGGCATTCTGATCTTTCTTCATCATTCCTCCTTTTTTGGTTAATTGAATCGCGTCTTAGATTCAATTTGTTGTTTTGTTCCTTAGTATCTTTCTGCTAGTCTTGGCCTTAAAGCCTTTGAATGCATTTGGGTCTGTAGATTACAATGATCAACAACTATTTTATGAGCTTTGAAATTTAAGTTCATGCACCCGTCAATACACTTGAATTTTCAACGGCTAGTTCACTGTTCTTGAATTTGATGTCTTCAGGCGCGTCACCCCTTGGTGCTTCTTCAACTTTCCTATTTTACATCCTCCTGAAGGGAAGGTGACCCTTCAACTTTGGGGGAGTGTCCTTCAATTTTGTAGCTGAGAGTCCCCCGCAAGGGCACCTACCCTTCGGGGTCCTTCAGTAGCCTTTTCTTTGGAGTCTCTCATAGAAATTTCCTATAGATATTTCCTGTGGACAATTCCCGTGGACATTTTCCCCAGGCTTTCTTCACAGGTATTTTCCCATGGACAAAAAGTCTATGGAAATTTCTCATGGACAAAAAGTCCTCATAATTATTTCGATCATTTTGCCTGTTTGAAAATTTCTTTGAGCTTTCTGCCCGCAACTTCTTTCTTGAGTTCCTTCGGACTTTTTGTCTAAAGGAATTCCTTCAGACAAAAAGTTAAAAAGAATTATTTCTTGCCTTAGTCTTTTTCAACTACCTTAAACAAAAATCTGAAAGAATTTACCTTTGTGGCCTTCTTTGAAAATGACCCTTTCGAAGGGTGATTTTATCGATCAAGTGCCCTCCGTAAGGGCACCTGTCCTTTGGGAAGCTCTCTTGAACTTTTGCATTGAACCGTTCCTTTGAACCACTTCGTTGAACCACTTCTTTGAACCAAGCTTTCAACCATTTGATTGAACCAAAGCATTAAACCACTTGGTTGAACCAAACATTGAACCAAGCTGATGAACCAAGATTTGAATTGAAATGGTTCAAGCTGATGAACCCTTTGATTGAACCAAGCCTTTGAACCAAGCGGATGAACCAAAACATTGAACTAAATGGATGAACCAAACAAGTGAACCAAAGCATTGAACCGCTTGGTTGAACTAAGCCGTTGAACCATTTGATTGAACCCACCTTTGAACCAAAAGATGTTAAACCACTTGATGAACCAATTGAATGAACTGAATGAATTAAACCTGTTAAACCTTGAACCCTTTGAACCTTTGAACCAAAATGGTTCAATGGTTCAACATTTCAATGGTTCAAGCCTTGATTTGGCTATGAGTTTTGAAGCTATTAAACCATGAAGTGGTTGAACTTTGAACCTTGATGAAGCACTTAACTCTTGTCAATGATATTGAACCTTTAAACCAATTGAACCCATTAAACCAAAATGGTTCAAGGTTCAATGGTTTAATGTTTCAATGGCTGGATCTTTGCTTAGATGTTTGTCGATAGAGATTTTTGATTGAACCAAGGCATTGAACCAATCCTAAAAATGACTAAGTGTTGGAAACTGATTCTTTTGATTGAACCCACCTATAGAAGCCTTTGAACCTATAAAAATGAACCTATCTACATAGTCCATAGAAACCAAGTCCATAGATTTTCTTTTCCTATCGAGTTCGTAGATTCAAGCCTGTAGAGTCTATAGATTTCTGAGAAGCTTGAAAAATGAGGAATTTGAATGCCCAGGTCAAATTTTGAAAAGGGAAGAGACAATTTTGGTTTTTAGGACCAAAATAGTTCAAATGTTGTCCCAAAAATGAGTGATATTTTTTGGGGGACAACAGCTAGCTCCAGTTGGGGAACTTCTATCAATTGCAAAAAGAATTGAAGGGAGTATAATCTAGAATCTCTAGTGTCTTCATGTGTACCATTGGGATACAGAGTCATGCTACCCAAAAATGAAAGGCATAAAAAATGAAAACAAATAAAACATAAAAGAATTAAAAACTATACAAATATACATATGTACAGATGAAATGATTTGATACTTCAAGAATTGAAATATTTTAGATGCTGCTTCTTGAGAGACAGTGAAAAAAGTGCTCTATCCTGGTATACCAACAGGAAACCATTTTTCCCACAGAAACGATGACGGGCAAATGGAGCTCTCCACTAGGAAACCAATTTTCTACATCTTCCTCTTGGCCTTTTCTTCTTCTTGATCCAAAACAGGATGTGGTCTTCAATTTGAAAGCCATAACTCCTTGATTTCTTAGTGAAGGGTTCCTTTTCTTGATTTTGATTTGTAGTAGCATGGTCCATTACCATAATTGATCATTCTTCTGGTTTAGTCCAGCATATGATTGGATTGTCCACATCAAACTCTTGACAAATTATCAGCTTAGCATCTCCTTTGATGTGGAGGAGTTTGATTTCTTCATCTTGAGTAATCTTCAATCTGAGCAACAGAGATTTGCATCCAGTTATGTTGTTGGTTTTGCTAAATTGTAAATTACATGAAGGAAGAATATATCCTTGAGGAGATATCAACACAGTCCCAACTCCATCATTGGTGGAAGAATTATTGTCATTGGATTTTAGGACCCAAGCATTATTAGTAGCTGATCTCCTATCATATTTCTCTTCATTAGAGATGGAAGATCCTTCCTTATTTGTACTGTGCCCTAACAATTCTCCTGAAGTCTTGTTTGGACCAATTCTTAGATTGTCAGCTATAGGATTTTCATCTATAAAAACATGAACATCCTCTGTGATCAATAAATAATTACCCCTACCTAAAGACTCAAACAAAATTTGTGCTGTAGGGGTAGACAATTGGGTGACCACATATTTTACTTCCTTTTATGGGAGCAATCTCTTCATTACACCTTTGACAGGGATCCTTGCTTCAGACAGGTCCATGCTTAGTTCTCCTCCCACATCCTTGCAAAAATTTTGTCAAAAAAAAAATCCATAAGATGCTGGGACATTAGCCACTAAGACAGTCATCTTGATTCTCTTGTCTGAAAAGGCTGCCAATGCAAATTGGGCATCTTTGATTTGCCCCAGTAGTGGTACTTGCTTATTCTCCATGGAGAAACATCTCCCAAAGGTTTTGGTCAGTGTGAGACCTAGAGACTCAGCTAATTTAGTAGGCATGACATTGTTAGATGCACCTGAGTCTATAATACAGTTACTTATCTTGTGACCATTTATTAACAGGGAAACATAGAAAGTTTCTATTTTTCCAGGAGCAGCTGGAGGAGTAATAACAAAATTATTTAGAATGGGCATGTTCTTTGGAGAATCAGGAGTTGCCTTTTTAGCTTTTTGTCCTGCAAGGATGGTTTGGTTCTTTGCATATTGGACTAACTTATTCAATTGATCAAGATTGGACTGCAAATATTTGAATTTAGACATTTATATTTTTGTATTTTTGACATGATCGATTATGTCAAATAGCTGAATTGAGATAGGTACAGAGAAAGGTACTTTAACCTTCTGAGTTTTAGGAGGGATGGGAGGTGGGCTGGTTTGGAAAATTGAAGTAAAAGATGAAGGTGAAATTTATGTACTTACATTTTGGGTGATCACTAGATCCTTTGACTGGGAAGGCAGAGTGGTTCCACACTTAGCAATGGTGATTGCTGGTTGAGGTTGTTCCTCTGTCTTCTCTTTATCAGCTTGCTAGACTGATTGATTCTTGGACCTAGTAAAACTGCATATGATCCATCAATAGCTTCTCCTTTACTTTTGAGTTCATCCTGGTAGTTCAAGAAACCAATGTGGGAGTCACCAGCTGATTCTTATTGATTGTATTCAAGGAGATCAGTGTCATTTTCTTGATTCAATTTAGGCTGGAAAGAGAACTCTGATTCTGCTTCAAGATATCCCATTACTGAATTGGTTGGAGGAGCTTCCAAGGCGAGTTTCCCTTATGGGGGAGGAAGGTGATTCTATTTCCCTTGATTCCTAACAGCATTGCCTTGATATGATTGATTTATAAATGTCCTTTTTGGCATATCTCTGTATGAAGGAGCAGAAGACATTCCTTGTGCCATTTATCTTTTCAAGGCTTGCAATTCATTTGCTAGCTTTTGCACCATTGGATCAGTGGTGCCTATAGATGCATATTCAGAAGATGATGAAGGTCTATTTCTATTTGGATCTCTTCTTATCTTCCCTACTAAGATGAGATCATCTTCTACCTCAATGGCCAAAATTTGAGCTACAACAAGATCTATTTGACCAACACGTCTCAATAGAAAACTTACTTTAGGTAACTGAGAATTAATGAAGAAGCAGTTGAGATTATCAGTTGTAGGTTGAGCAATTATAGGAATTTTGTTCCTCAATTTGTCAAATTTGGCTATGAAGTCTTTCATTGGTTCATGACGCTCTTTCTTCATCTGTGTAAGTTGAGCCAGAAGTGCATGTGCATCTTTTGCAGGTTTGAATCTAGCTTCAAACTTAGCTTTGAGAGTATTCCAATCGGTTACTAACTGAGTCTGTAAATGATAAAACCAATATGTAGCAACACCTTGTAATGTTTCTATAAATAGCATGACTGCTACATCTTCAAATTCTACTCTAATTAATCCACAGGCTATGTTGAAGGCTGCAATGTGTTCATCAGGATAAACTTTCCCATCACCATAGAATTTAGGGAAATTCTTCCTTAAACTATGTGGAAGCTCATGTAGAGGTGAAGTAAGATTGAGAGGACCAAAAGCATTACCCTAGGGGCCTTGAATTACCATTATAGGATTATGAAAAGGAGGAATAACAAATCTCAGAGGGGTAATTATTGGCAAAGCTTTATCAACAATAGAATTAGATACTTCGTCTAGCAATGGAGATCTAAATTTAGTAGGAGGAAAGCTCATGGTTCGTTGGAGACGAGATGGTGAAGGAAATAGATTAAAATCACTTTGCTGTACCAACTCGAATACAGGGTCAATAATACATTTAGCCCTTTGGCTTCATGTATACCTTGAATCTGCCAGATTGTGAAACAAAAGTGGAAAATAATTGACTTTGCTTTAGTTTGAAGCTTGAGGCTTTAAACTGTGCACTCTTTCCCAGCATCTCTAGTTTTGTAGACTAGATAAAATAATAGAGGTGGAGGAAGATGGTAAGGCTATAAATGGATAATGGGTAAGACATGAAACAGAGTCACCAGAGTCTATAATGGATAAGGGTTATAATGATAATGGGTAAGACACAAGTGATGTTTCAATCTGAAACTTGAGGTTCCAAATTACATAAAATTATGTATATCCTCAGCGGAGTCACCAAAAATTGTTGGTTGAATATTTTGTTGATCAACATACTAATAAAAAAATAGGTCTAATCAGCCAAAGTAGGAAGATTAGTCATCTAAATGTGTAGGTTTACCACATCAAAAGGGGACTAATCTCTCCTCTCATCAAGGGGAGGTTCCCTATGAATATATATATATATATATATATATATATATATATATATATATATATATATATATATATATATATATATATATAAACAAAAAATAATGCTCAAGGGTAGGACAAACCATCCATCTCTCTTTTTTTAGAGATGATGCGTGTAAATCAAAGGAAAAACTAAAGGGAAATGACAAAAAGCACTCTTCTTTTAGAAGTACTATTCAACAAGCCACAAGAATACTCCTAGTAGTAAAATCAAAATGAAACAAGGACATAGTAACCAACAAATCAAGATGCAGCACAAAGTCTCCACCTGAATTGCTCAAGAGTAAGATATGAAGGACAATGAGGGCACAAAGTCATCCCAAGGTCCTTTACATAAAAATGAAAAGAAAACACACTAAAGGCAATTATGGGGGCACAAAGTCTTTCCACAGCTGACTCTTTAGGACACCTTCCTAACTACTCTCACTAATTCTACTTGTTGAATTAAAGGAATAGAAAATATATCAAGGAAAAAGACATAATAACAGTTTCCCCAACAACAAAGATATCACAGCACAAAGTCTAAAAAGCACTTGCTTTCTTATTCCAATAACAAAATATGATCAACAAACTGAGCTCAAAGTCTCAATAATGCCTTTCAATTTGGGTAGAGTTTCATTCTGATTGTAAAAAAGAGATCCATTTACAATAAAAGAGAGTCCCTTATATAGCCACTTCAAGAAGGACTCGAGAATAATAACACATCATGTTGCATTGAAATCTGTTAGAAGACAGGCTAGAATTTGGGGCATCTACCCATTTTTTTTTCTCAATGTAGAGAAACAAGTCATGCTATTGACAGTTTGAAACTTTCAATGTCCACCTGGCGATCTGATCTTTCTTCATCGTTCCTCCTTTTTTGGTTAATTGAATCAAGTCCTGAATTCAATTTGCTATTTTTTCCTTAGTCACTTTCTATTGGTCTTGGCCTTAAAGCTTTTGAATGCATTTGGGTCTGTAGATTACAAGGATCACTAACTATTTTATGAGCTTTGAAATCGATGTTCATGCACCCATCAATACGCTTGAATTTCCAACCGCTAGTTCACTGTTCTTGAATTTGACCTCTTTGAGCATGTCACCCCTTGGTCCTTCTTTGACTTTCCTATTTTGCATCCTCCCAAAGGGAAGGTGACCCTTCAGCTTTAGGGGAGTGTCCTTCAATTTGGTAGCCGAGAGTCCCTCGTAAGGGCACCTGCCCTTCGGGGTCCTTCGGCGGCCTTTTCTTTGGAGTCTCTCATGGACATTTCCTGCGAACAATTCCTGTAGACATTTTCCTCAAGATTTATTTGTGGGTATTTTCCCTGGACAAAAAGTCCGTGGAAATTTCCCACAGACAAAAAGTCCATGAAATTGTTCCGATCATTTTGCATTTTTGAAAATTTCTTTTGGCTTTCTGCCCACAACTTCTTTCTTGAGTTCCTTCAGACTTTTTGTCTGAAGGAATTCCTTCGAACAAAAAGTCCAAAAGAATTGTTTCTTGCCTTAGTCTTTTTCAACTACCTTAAACAAAAATTTGAAAGAATTTACCTTTGCAGCCTTCTTTGAAAATGACCCTTTCGAAGGGTGCTTTTGTCAATCAAGTGCCCTCTGCAAGGGCACTTGTCCTTCGGGAAGCTCTCTTAAACTTTTACATTGAACCATTCCTTTGAACCACTATGTTGAATCACTCCTTTAAACCAAGCTTTCAGCCAATTGATTGAACCAAAGCATTGAACCGCTTGGTTGAACCAAATATTGAACCAAGCCGATGAACCCTTTAATTGGACCAAGCCTTTAAACCAAGTAGATGGACCAAAGCGTTGAACCAAATAGATGAACCAAATGAGTGAATTGAAGCATTGAATCCCTTGGTTGAACCAAGCTGTTGAACTGTTTGATTGAACCCTCCTTTGAACCAAAAGACGTTGAACCGCTTGATGAACCGAATGAATTGAACCTGTTGAACCTTGAACCCGTTGAACCTTTGAACCAAAATGGTTCAATGGTTCAAGTCTTGACTTGGCTAAGTGTTTTGAAGCTATTAAACCATGAAGCGGTTGAACTTTGAACCTTGATGAAGTACTTAAATCTTGCCGATGACGTTGAACCTTTGAACCAATTAAACCCGTTGAACCAAAATGGTTCAAGGTTTAATGATTCAATGGTTCAATGGTTGGATCCTTGTTTAGATGTTTGCCGATGGAGATTTTTGATTAAACCAAGGCGCTGAACTAATATCAAAAATGACTAAGTGTTGGAAACTGATTCTTTTGATTGAACCTGCCTATAGAAGCCTTTGAACTTGTAAAAATGAACCTGTCTGCATAGTCCATAGAAACCAAGTCCATAGATTTTATTTTCTTGCTGAGTCCATAGATTCAAGCTTGTAGAGTCTGTAGATTTCTGAGAAGCTTGAAAAATGAGGAATTTGAATGCCCAGGACAAATTTTGAAAAGGGAAGAGACAATTTTGGTCTGTAGGACCAAAATAGTTAATATGTTGTCCCAAAAATGAGTGATATTTTTTGGGGGACAACAAAAATCAAGCTACATATTTTTATATTTGAGCTACAAATTTTGATAATTGAGCTACGTATTTTGATAGTTAAGCTACAAATTTTGACAATCGATCTACATATTCATCTAAACCATGATCCAGACTCTAACTATCTTTTAGATACTTTCTATTAAATATGTCGATAGATTACATTCATATATCTACTTAAATAAATATACAACATCATACTATTACAACATATAGTTGTAAATTGATATAATTAATTCCATAAAATTGATACATTTTTTTGACTATCTATCATTGTTCTCTTTTTAATAAATTCAGCCCCTGCTAAACATTAATTATGCCATATTTGGGTTCAATTATCCTAATTTATGAAGTCATTAAACATACTACAGCAAATCACCACACAATCACTATTGCATATATTATCATTTGAATTTCATAAATAATAATACAGATCAATATTCTTGTTTTATCAGAGGACATTATCATAACTACAACTATAAAAATGCATATATATGGTCTTTGCATTCTGCTATGTCTAAGTTTAGTCCTTGTTTTGGATTCATCATGGATATTTATATTCAACCAGGTCCATTTAGATAATGAATTATATAATTAATATAAGTACTATTTTTGATCAAAAATCAATATAGTTCCTCAGACATATATAAATTGCTACACATTAAAGGATTAAGATTAAATAATTGTTTTCTAACTTGAATCAATATATACGCCTTAAATGTAAAGGCAGACAATATCAAAATAGGTGTATGGTTTTAATTTAAATAGTTTACTAAAAAATGTAGATTGCTACATAGTTCTGATAATGCCATATCTAACACAACTTCACTATATTAATTCTATGTTCATTGTATAAGGGGATTTATGTATTATGACTTATCTACTATATATATTTTTTCATAGATTGGTCATACATATATATATATTATACATAAATTGATATTTCTATACATATGCATGATTTGAGGTTTCTAGTTTGTAATAGTCTTTACTCTATAACGTCTACTATACATATTCTTTACCAGTATAAATCTATGAAAAATGGTTAACTATCATCATACAGGTAGATATTTTCATCACATAGTTTGTTTCATATGAAAATAAATACACAAAAATTAAATACATTGCCTACCTCTCAAACTCTACCCTGAATTTGCTTAATAATGAAGAGATCTTCCCCATTGCCTAGCTCTCTCCTTCTTTTCTTCTACTCTAATCTCTTACACACTATGTTTCCTTCTCCTCTATATGCTATGCCTCACTATCTTATATCTAAATATATACTTTTATTTTTATCTTTATTCTCCTCTTATGAGAAAGGGCATAGTTTTTTTTTTTCATTTTTTCATTTTTATTTTTATTTTTTATTATTTTTATCAAAGTCTTTCGTTTTGTTTATCCTAAATTTAAAAATCTCTATTTCCCTTTATTTATTATTGTTTTTTCTTCCCTTTTATTTATTTTAAGAATTCCTTCTCTTTTTATCTATTTTTTTCTCCAAGATATTAATTATCACATTTTAAAATAATTATAATAATCAATAATTTAGATAATTAAATAAAAATCTCAAATTTCATGATGATTTAATGATAATTTCATAAATCAATAAACTCAAATTTTATTTGATTACACAAATCACAAAGATTAATGATTATACATGCAAATCATGTAAGATGAAATCTATATAACCATTCAAACTATGTTATCAACCATGAACAAATAACTATCTAATGCAAGTAACATTAAACACACTATGATAACCAATCCATTATGCATATAATATGTGATAGATAATGTGGTGTGCATAGGGTTCTAGTCAGTTTCTCTATCATCCCCTAGTAACTCCATCTTTGTCACCCTCTCTAATAATGCTCTCCCTCCATCCAACTCTAAGGGATGAGTTCTCCTACATCAACCTCATAACAAGTAGGTAGTTAAACCATAAAATCATGAAATACATACATCATAAAATATAAATAAAATAAAAAATTATCATAATCATAATGTAAATATACAGACTACAACTAACTCATAGTAATGTAATCTTATAACCTAAGTAATATCCCACTATCCCATAATAAAATATATCTCAAAGCCTAGTCAAAAATAACCAAATCAAATTATTAACTATAAATATCCATGGATAACTATGTAATTTTTATTAAAAAGGAATTAGAATGTAACATGCACAAACTAGAGTGAATATAGACCAATAGGTCTACAGACCTGTAGGTCCGTATTGTCAATCAAGGGAAGAAAACCTTTCATAAATATGATGGTTTGAAGAATATACAGAGTGTCAAAGACATGGAAATATTATAGGAAAGTATATATGTGGAATATAAAGGATAATTAATTAATTAATAAACCTTCATTGAATCCTAACAAACATCAAAACCAAATAAGTCCTAGAAAATTGCTAAAAGATCCTTTCTAAGCCTATTTTGAAGAATTAGAGAAAGTATGCAATGGCTTATTTTGATTTTTGGATTTTTTATGGATAAAGGAGTGTGTGATAGAAATTAATTAATATTTAATAATTTTAATAAGATCATATAATTATTGAAAAGGACAAAAAACATCTACATCTATTACATGGTCCTTAAATTCGCACAATATTCTATCTTTTTGTTTGGTGTGAGTTCGTTGAGATTGATCAAGCATAACCATTGGTTGGAGGAGTATAATTAATATGAGTAAGAAATAATCTAGGTATTGGATTAGATTTATGTGCATATAACTATCATAACCCATTTTTATTTGCTATCAGCCTCCTCAGGCATGTGTTTTATAATTTAGGGATATAAACTTGAAATTTGGAATAACTTACATTCTAACACATGAAAATGCATAAAAATTTCCAATATAAATTTATTTAATGTTTAAAATAATATTTTGGAGGGTTTATATAAGTTTTATATGGTCTTATATGGTCTACAATAGTGTATGCTTGTTTTAGGCCCAATTAAGCATAATTAGGAAAGATGGGCATTGAAAAATTAGGTTTAAATTAGGATTTGGGTCATGAAATTTTTGGTGAAGCTAAAAGGGGATAAAGGGTAATAAAATATGATTTTTTTATCTTGTAAGTGTTGTCTATTTCTCAAACCTAGGATCTTTATGTTTGAATAGGGCTATAAGAAATAGACCTTAGAAAGAGCAAAATATGAGAGTTATAAATGAAATTGTAGAATGGAGGTAGAAAGATAATGAGATATGGATGTTTAACATGTATCCAAGTAAATATAGGTAGTTATACCCTAATAGGATTATTTTTCACTCTATAATCACTCTTAATGGGAAGTTTCAAGGAAATAAGAATGAGTCACCAAGGGAATGGAGCATCTCCTAAGCCACCTTTGAGAAAGTTATAATCACATAAAGAAACACTTTTTAATAAGATGCTATTAGTCTATTATTTGATATTTTTATTGTTTGTAACTCATTTCTTCATAATGTGACACTTGTTATAGACCTCTCCTATGCCCATCTTTTCTATCTTTCTCATTCTATGCTATATGTGTGGACTAATTTGGCTTGTAAATAGATCTTTCCTCTAGGATTATGGCATAGACCTGATATTTTTTATGCCTATTTATTAATAATATGACTAGTTTTACCTCCTATTATGGTTTTATGTAATGTATACCTTGAATGGTTGATACGATCATGCATAGATTAGGTTCATCTTGATTGTTGTCTCAATCTCTTTAGCTTCATACAATTTGAGTCATTTTTATAGTTTAGGAAGAGTGTAACTAAGGCTTTCATGGGGATAGAAGTGGAAAATATCTTCCCTTCTAGTCTCACTTGACCTTACCTCTTTGCAAATCATTAATATGATAGGGTCTCTTTAAGAGAAGTGTATGTTTCTTGTAGTTTTATAGGTCTTAGTGCACATGCAAATTAGTAGTATTGGTCATAACATTTGGTGTATCACCTCTCTTTTAGTTTATAGTTTTATTTTTCCCTTTTCCTTGTAATTTAGTAGGTTAGTGATTAATCCTAAATGATACATCAAGGGATCTATCCCTTATCTAAAGGTTATCTTAAGATATAAGGTCACCCACAACCTTTAAAGAGTTCCCATGCTATTAATTAAGTGAGGAGGATTGAACACCCTCAAACATATATTGAGTTTATCTTCATTTTTGTCTCATTTTATTTAATTTCATGTAGTTTGACTCATTGTTTCATGTTGTGAAGAGTGTAATCAATGTTTTCATGGGGTTAGAAGTGGAAAAAATCTTCCCTTCTAGTCTCACTTGACCTTACCTCTTTTCAAATCATTTTAAAATAAAGAATAGATTAATTTCATCATAGTTTTTATATCATTTTATTTAGCTTAATGTAGTTTGACTCATTGTTTTGGGTTGTGAATTGTGTCATCAAGAGTTTCATGGGGTTAGAAGTCAAAAATATCTTTTTTTCTAGTCTCACTTGACCTTACTTATTTGAAAATCATTAATATGATAGGGTATCTTTAAAAGAAGTGTCTATTTCTTATAGTCTTATATGTCTTAGTGCACATGTAAATAAATGGTAGTGGTCATAACCTTTAATGTATCACCTCCCTTTTAGTTTATAGTTTTCTTTCTTCCCTTTCCTTATAAGTTAGTAGGTTAGTAAATGATACTAAGTGATACATCAAGGGAGCTATCCCTTATCTAGAGGTTCTCTTTAGCTATAAGGTAACCCATAACCTTTGAAGAGTTCCCATGCTATAATTAAGTAAGGAAGCTTGAACACCCTCCTCCAGGGTGAAAAATATGTTGTTAACAATTTTGGCACACATGGTGGGATAAGGATTTTCATCCATTCAAGAGTTAGTGGTGATGTTTTTAAATATACCATCCTTTGAAGGATTTAACACAAAAACCAATGGCAACTCCAAGTTTATTCTACTGATTTAAGTAGCCTAGGTATGCCTTCAAGGAAGTATTCTTTGTATTTTTCCTTTCACATGAAGTTTCATGGCTGAGTTTGGAATGGATTTCAATTTTGATTATGTTGGTGAGAAATATCAAGTTTATATTGATCTTTAGTAGTAGCATATTAACCCTTATCAACAAAATAATGAGCCATATAAGCCTTTTTTTTAGTCATATCAGTCCCATAATGACCCTACTTATCCTCTATATGACTGTAGTTATCAATATGACCAGCCTTACTATCAACAGTATTATCCTTTCTCCCTTCCTCAACAAACTTATCAAGCTTATCAACCCTCATACCAATATTATCAATATTACCATCAGAAAGAGTTAATGTATAAGGAGGAGTATATAGCTAGGCAAGTTCAACCTAAGAAAGAGAAAGACTCTCAACTACTCACGAGTATGTTAAAGAATGAAATAGTAATGATAAATATGGATAGAAGAGTAGATCTTGGCCAAATAATTCTTATTTATCTTAGTAAAAAGATATAGGACTCATTATAGTTTTCAAAGAGTGAGTGGGTTGCTTTTGAGGAAGGAAACGAACATGTCCTAACCAATAAAAGGATGGGAATAAGATATTTAAATCAATACATAGAGAATAGGTTAATAATATGGGAGAAGCAAGAGGTCCAATCTCATCAAGATCATTTTACCTCTCCAATCACAAGTCAATATTCCTTTGTTCCAAACCTCCTCAAAGATGAAATATATCATCATAAATTTGAAGCCAAGTAAAATCCTATGCCTATGCAAAATCTTCCTCAAGAACCCCAAACATTCCCATCCTATAATTCTATCCAAAAAGGCATCAAAGATAAGAAAGAAGTATTTATTGAAAAGGTTTGAGACCTAAGCTTCAAGAGTGCCTAATCAATTCCCAAACCAAGTCATTAATCTATTCATCCCACTATATCAAACGAAAAAAATTGTCCTCCCACCATCTCCATTTTGGAATAAAATTTGATTGTATGGAGAATAGATTGTTGGAATATTATCATTGATGTCAAAGTAATTATAATTAATGTAATAAAAGTCAATAAAATTGTTAATGAGAATATCAAAATGTTGATAAAAAATGTTAATGAAATTGTCAACAAAAATATTGATGTAAATGTCAAATGTTGATGGAATTTTAGATGAAAATATTGACAGAAATGTCAAGGTAAATGCCAACATAAATGTCAATGGTCATATATTTTGGTGAAAAGGTGCATTTTGGATGGGACACCTCCTTTTTGAAGAACCTTTGAAGGATATATAATGTGGATAGAATGTTGATAAAGACATGGAAGTAGAGGTGTGAGATATGTGAAGAAGATAAGGAAGTAAGTGTGTGGAGAACAAAAAGATATATCATACAAACACATTAATATTTGAAGAATGAAAATAATTCATTTTATAAATCAAGCACAAGAATATTTTTATGGAGAAGAAAAAGAGGATATGAAATTTGGCATCATTCATTGATGAAACAACAATAGTAAGGTAGAAGATTGTTTTAGTGGAGGTTGGTGCCTCAGATCAAAAATATGGGTGCCTCTTGCTAAGTTGGTGGTTAGCAATGGTGATTGGTGTATCTAGTAGGTTGGTGCATAAAAAGTGCCTAGAAGTGGGGATTGGTGTCTCCAATAGGTCATTGCCTAAAAATTACTTAGCAATAGGGATTGGTGTCTCTAGTAGGTTAGTGCATACAAATTTTGTAAGAAGAATTTTATTTATGGCTAGATTTAGATGATAGTTTCAAGTAGTTATTCATTTTTAGTTTATCCTTAGAAGGGTTTCCATGTAAATATGGTGTCAATTAATGTCATTTTTATGTGAATTATTTGATTATGTATATTAGGTTTCATTAAGTAAAATATAATCTTAAACTCATTCACCCCCTCTCATTATAACTATGTGCTTAACAATTGGTATTAGATTGGTTCTTTTAGAAACAACCTAACCGCTAGAAGGTAGAGCTTGAAAGTGAAGGGTGAAGAAAAAATTATAGTCTATCTGCTTCATGTGGATGAGATTGTTAACAACATTAGAGGGCTTGGTGAAAAAGTTGAAGAATCTGTAATAGTTCAAACGGTACTAAGGTCTCTATCCTTAAGTTTTTATGCAAAAGTTTCTGATATTGAAGAGATAAATGATCTAGAATCATTAACAATGAATGAGTTGCATGGGATACTCATGGATTATGAAATGGTAACTAAAAAGGAAAAGCCATCAAAAGTTAAGCAACCTTCAAATATTCAAAAAGGGGGAAAATAGAGATCTTGAATAAAGAAATAGTACTAGTGATAAACAAGATGAGGACCTATTTTTCAGAAAGATTAAAAAGGGATACAATAAATATAAAGGTAAGCTACCTTTCAAGTGTTTCAATTGTGGTAAAATATGACATTTTGCTGATAAATGTCCACATAAGGATTATAGCGATGATGAATAAAATAATAATGAGGAAAGGAATAATAAGGAAAGGAAACCTCAATACAATAAAAGCTTAAAACAAAATAAATATAATAATTTTTTTGGTAAGCACAAGAAAAAACTCTATTCCAAGAAGGATAGTAGCTCAGCTATGGAGAGTAATGAGAGCATATTAGATAATGACAAAGAGGAAAATTTATTCAAGGTAATATAAACAAAGAGCGATGTCATGGTAACTTCGTGAGTGAAGGAAAAGAAGAGATGGATATATAAGTAGAAGAATATGATGAAAATGAAGTAGAAGTGCATCTTTAAGGAAAACTCATTTGTGCCTTAAGAATGATCAAGAATATTAATAGAAAATGGCTTGTACTACTCATTGATTTTTGGTTGAGGGTGGGTTTCAGTTAAATTTTGTAAATTATTAAATATAAAAGAATACATTCCTCAACCTTGGATATTATTTGTAACATAAAGATTCAACTTTTTTCACTTTGAAGTAATATAAAACTAGACAAGTTTGTCTTATCACCTAAAATAAATACTAACAAAGGAAGATATTTATTTTGACTTTGGTATGAATTTATCTATTATCCTCTCTAAAAAAAATTGCCTTTTTCATTTAATTTTTATTGTTCTACAAACAATGTGCTAGCAATTTTAAAACAACCTAGCTACAATCATGAATGGCCATGTAATTTTTAGTCTATGTATATTATGGTGTGATGGGTTTTTAATCTAATACTAATAGCCATTATACATAGCTATCCACTTAATTAAATTTTCACATACCTCATGGGATAAAGTAAATGCCTAGGATCCCCTTGTTTACACCAATAAGAAGCTATATCATCTATATATTTCTATAGTGCACTACTAATCATTTAGTCCCAAGAAGTTACTATCAAATTACCCTTAAAACTAGGTTTAGTGGTTTATGATTATAATTCTTCCTCCATAGTTAGTTAACTCAAATATTGGTTTGACACTTTCTAATGGATGAGTAAGTATATCTAAGATCCTACAAATCATTCAATACCCTTGTCTAAATCACCTTTTGTCCCTCATTTTTTCTTGGATTGTCTTCGTCTTCATAGCTAACAATATTGCTTGTATCATTTATTTATTCATCATGGGTGTAGAATATACATGTTATTCTCATATATTACATAAAATAATGCAATTTATTATAGAATATAAAATTCATTTACACCATTCTATTAATTATGTCTTTTCATGGGTTATTTATAAAGTAATTAATTAAGATCCTTCTTGTAATTCCTTTGTTCCTCTTAATATTGCTTATTTTACCTTATCTTATTCTCTACTTGCGCATTTGTTTTTCAAATATTCAATAACTTGTAAAAGACATGGATTTGGGATTAAATATCTTCAAAAATATAATTATATTATGTGATAATTAGTAGGCAACCATGCTCAATTCATTGTTGATCCTATTATTCCTTTTCAAAATCAATGCAAGAAGGCCTTGATTATATAGAAGAGTCCACCTCTTATTAAAAAGGTCATGATATGCCATCTCATGAGATCATATACTTTTTTCCCACCACTTTTTGTGTCATAATATGATTTACTTACTATCACTATTAGACATCAAAGAGTACCCTACCCCTTGTACCTCTTCTTACTCACCCTTAGCCTAACCTTTACATATTATCTTTTATACCTATTATTCATGGACAAATTATCTTAGACTCCCAAGTCCATTTTATTCAAACTAGATGTGGTTGACCTCCCTTAATTTATCAACCTCAAACACCTATTATGAATATTCCTCCAACGCTTATCCAAAATTCATGATAATATCCCTAATGAAAATGTTATAGTCTAATTGACAAATTATGCAACACACCAACCAAGAATTATATTATAGAGTTGTTAAAAAGGGCACATGATATAAAGATATTATCTATGATATGTTGAGAGATATGAATATTCCTATGGACACAAAGCCAACTTAATTTGATTATATTATGAAAACCTTTCAATATCTTGATAGTATGATTTATTTTGATAAAGAGGATATACCTTGGCAACACATTATTGGGCAGAAAATTCCATTATTCATCCAAGTTTAAATTCATGGGAATTTGATTAAGGGGATTTTAGTTGATAGTGGTTCTAGAATAAATGTGTGTAGTTATGAATTTATAAAAAAAATTAGGTTTTAATAAGAGTAATATTAAAAAAATTAAGTAACCTATCCACAAATTTGATAATACTATTAACATTATTACTGAAAATAATCACATTGGATATACTAGTAGGTCCTAAAATTGTCTATATTATCTTCCAAATTGTTAATACCTAATTATAGTATAATATTTTATTAGGGTGGCCTTAGATTCATATTATGGGGAATATATCTTGTACAATTCAAGGTGTATCAAAATTTCATATGATTCACATAAATATACAATTGTTAAAGATGATTCACCATTTTGATATTGCAAAATCACATAATAAAATAAATTATCCTTCAATGCACTTGAACACCCAACCCATATTGATCAAATGTATACTAAGAAGATGGGTAAATATAATAAGGTTACTAGTTTTGAAAAAAATCTATAATTCCTAAACATATTGAGGAGCCTTTCCAAAAAGCTTAACAACAAGAATACATCTATGCACAACTTGAAGATCCTATGAAAAATGAACACAATCAATAATTACCTCTTATAGACTCTATAAAGGATATTACCACATTGCCACTCTTATTAAATATAGATGATTATTATTTCAATATGGAGGATTATTTTTGTAGTAATGATGAGAATACACAAGAGCTACCAAAATGAAAAATGTGAAAATTATGTTTCAATCTAATTCCTATGGGCACTTATTCCTTTTCAATAAAAAATGGTTCATATTGTTACTGAGAATATTAGTAATGAGATAGTCTTTACTAATATTAAGGATAAAGATTCACATTCAAAGAGGTATACTCAAAAGTAAATTTTTATATATATTTGTCAAGATGAACATAATTTAGTCTCTTTACTTACTAATTTGAATGAATATCTTTCAATTTTTCCATATATTATTAAGCATAACATGATTACATATAAAAATTATCATTTGGAATAGAAAGGAAATATATATACTCCCACACATGTATAGGTTATTGATAAGGATCTTACATAGGTAAAGGTTACAAAGAAGGCTCATGCATAGGTAAAACTTATTATATCATCTCTTCTCATATATGATGATACATGTTTGGATAGATATATGAGTAGTGATTCATAAGGTTATTTTACAACATATGGTTATTTAAATTTGAAAACTTCTATAGTTGGCATTAATATATGGAACACGAGCTTTCTCCTTCTTAGGGGCATATCACATGCCTTCCTCACTACCATGATTAGCTTTAGCACCTTATCGAGGGTTGTTTGAATATTCCTCCCCTTCTTATACTTTTACAACCATGTTTATAATATTTTTTTTACATATCTTTGTCACTTTTTAATTATGCATGGATTTTTAATTTAAAATATGGTAAAAATACAAAAACATTCCTATATTGTAAAAATAACCAGAAAATAGAATACTTGCATAAAAATAAATATTGACATATACGCATCTTTTCATGTTACTAAGTATGCCTTTGATTATTTTATCTATAATTTTATTTCATGAAATATATTAATCTAAATATATAATACTTCTCACAAGGTATCTTAGTGTGCAACAAGACAAATTACACATAGCACAATAGTATTCATACACATAAAAATATTTTAAGTTCAATTTTTTATATATATATAATAAATCTAAAATAATATGAATTATGAAGACAGTTGTGCATTGCTCTCATGTCCCTATGAATCTTCAATATTAATTTTAAATGCACACATAAAATATTGCACATTTAGATATCAATTATGTTTCAAGTTAAGAGATTCTTTTACATGGTTTCAATGTTAGTCAAGCCTTTCACCTAATAACCTTATCTAGTTAGGGTTATCACCCAATTTTATACCAATACATTACAAGGTTGAATTTATCCACAACCTATTTTATAAATTGAGATATGAATGGAAACAAGTGTTGTAAATATTTCATTATATCTTCATATATGTCTTGGTGAATAAGTAACTTGCTAAACTAAAATATTTATTCATATGCTTAATCTTTTCCATATTCATTTATTATATGTTGTTTTCATATGATTATTTTAGTTTCGTAAAATGATTCAAACTTTTTTGCTTCTTATATGTATCACGCCTTATGTGTGGCACAATCATGCCTTATGTGTGGATTTTGAGACATCTATGATTTTGTAACATTTTAATATCCCTTGTATTCAAACTTTTTATAAATTTATGATATATATGCAAAACATTCTCAGTATTTGTGACATCTTACATGTCCCTTGTATGTGACCTCTAAGCCTTATTGCATAATAATTATGTGACTTTGCTTACATGTTAACTATTTGGCTACTATGGTTATATACTAATTATCATGAACTATAGTGTATCTACTTATCTACCTATAGTACCATGATACACATCATTCATATAATATATATTTGATTAAATGTTTCAATCTATTCAATAAACTATGTTTACAATACATATACAATTATCTAAAGTTATTTACATGATTCATTTAATACTATAATGCTATATCAAAATTATGTGATGAAAATAAAATATATAAACTTTTAAAGTGATTTAATTTTACATCTGTAATATTTCAATATAGATTCAATATATTCAAATATTATTTCATGCTTATCTATCTTTCACCAATGCTCTCACTTTTTATTTTGAGGCGAGTGATTTGTAGGCAATATCCCTCACCTAAAAAGGGGGCATCATAATGGGATTTTAAAAGAATTATATTTTTATATTTGGATACTTATAATGTGTAGACATTCATAATTTTTATATTATGGGGGCATTCATCTTGATTATGCACTCCACTAATTTAACTATTTGAGCAGAGACACACTTTTGAAAATAAAATTATAAGGATTCATTTTTTTATATCAAAATATCACATTTTATAGTTTATAGAGTACATGGGGCATGATACGGATTCATGAAAAAGCTAATAATTTATATAAATCAATTGGTTTTTCCAAGAATCATGTTTCAAAAATTTACAATTAGAATATAGATTCATCTCCAACAGTGTGATTATCCTTTTGCAAGTGAAACAAATTTGAGACTAGGGATGATCCACATATTTTTTTTAATTTAGAGAGCCATGTAATGGTTCCCACCTCCTTCTTCTTTAGTTTAACATGTGGGCTTCATGAGAACTATGTGATGCTTAGTGTTATCATTTCACTATAACGAACCACTTTTTTGGTTCCCATATCTTCACACATTACAAATTAATCTATGAGGATTTGATCATATATATTTCAAACTTAGGGATCTATATTGAATCTTAAAATTAAGACTTCATCATTTTCAATTCAATACTTCTACACATGGCAAAGACAAAGTGTGTATACACACTCAAGTATCACATTTCCTTTTCTCTAGGAATTTTTGTATCACTATACTAAAATGGGGAAAATGTATAAATTGAATTTTACTCAATAAATTATTGATAATGCTTGGACTTTACATCTTTACCTTTCTTGGCCAAATTTCCATTATAATAATGATTTAACTACATGAAATCCTTTAAAGTCTTGTAATTACTAATAACATCTTCTAAAATTCACTAAATTATTCCTAATCTTCCCTAATTAGTAGATACTTACTATCATTCAAGTTTTAGAAGCCTATACACATTGTGTTTAAGTAATCACTAGGCAAATAGGGATGCTCTACACACTTATCCACTAGTGAAAACTTGTCTATAATTATTTAATGACTAGTATTCTTAAATTACACACTTCTAAATGGATTTTTCATGCACATATATAGGTCAGCCATCAAAATAAATTGAAAAACTATTCTATGAGAGCACATCAACTATCTCATTAAAACCCCCTATTACTATACCTAGGACTTTCTTGCAAAATCTAATTTCAAAATCATCTATCTATTTAGCAAAGAGTCCTACTGCAATTTTGTTGTAGTTATATAGTCCTTAGCCAAGGTATCATTATTTTATTGCTAGTTGAATCCATCCTTTTGTCAAGCATTCTAATCAAATTTTATAGTTATATTCATATGATCTTCCTCAAAGGGATATCTAAATTGACCAAAGGTCCATTCAAATTATGTAGGAAATACCCAATCAATAAGGGGTTTTTAAAGATATCTCAGCCATATCCCACTTCATTAATTTTCCCCTAGGAATTTGAGCTTTTTTTGTGCTTGTGTCAGATATGATTTTGATTTCACATGTGATTCATGCATATAAATAGGATCCTCACAAACTCAAACCATATTCAAATAGAGGTGAATTAGTTTAGAATTTTAGATTTAGTGGACAATCAAAACGAACAACGTTGCACTAGCAGATAATGACATGCTATGACCCTATCTGGCCACTATGCACTTGTCCTAAAATACAAGGAAGAATTGTTTTAAATTAACATTGTGTTTTAAAGATCTTTTAATCAATTTTAGATAATCATAGTCAGTGAATTAATAACATAATATAAATAAATTAGTTTGTAAGGACATTTCTATAACCCTAACCATAGTTGTTATTTATAGTATTTAAAATTTATTTAAATTCTATATATTAATATATTTTTGTAATATGTTTTCTTATTTATATTGCTAGATCAGATTTCAAGTTTACATTATCTAAGAGTTAATTCCATTTACTAGTTAATTCTAAGGGTAAACACATGCACCATGTGTTCTTATAGGATACATGTCAAATTTACTATGAATGATGATTTTTTTTTCATATAAATTATACTTTACATATATACAATATTATGTTATAATATATGATGGATTCTCCATATAAAATGTCAATAGAGTTAATCCAAAGTATTTTATGTCAAAGACTCAAGAGGCAGTTTCTTTTGCCAAAGAATCTTTAGATGTGGTTTGTCAAATTTGACCAACTTTATACCTGAGGAAATTTCACATGAAATTAGATATAAAGTAGTTGAATTTAATAAGTGCAATTCTTTATTTAAAATATTCATGAAAATATGGAAAATAGTCATAAATATGTGAGTTGGTTATGACCTATGTTATTTTATCTGATTTCATGGTTACATTCAAGAAGAATATTATCTACCACTATGAAAGACACACTAAGAAAAATTATTAGATGGTAAATTAATGTTATGCAAGGATAATTTCTCACTCGAAACCATTGTTTTAGTTGTGGACCTAGCTGAAAATTATACACTTCAACCAAAAAATAAGGTTCAATCCTAATACTATAATTAAATTCATGCTAGAATTTTTATGCATATTTCATTCAGACACACACATGATACAAAAAAGGATAATAGAAATATTTTGAGGAATTACCACTTTTACATGAGAAATGATAGATTTAATTCTCAAGAGATATTCAAAGGTTTTTTTGAGATATTCTATATAAAAATGAATGCAAGAAAAATATTGTTAAATACAAACTAAATTTGGTCAGATAATTGTGAAGGAAAGTTCAACAATTCATGAATGTTTTATTGGTTGAGTAGGATGCATAAGAATAACGGGGTACAATTTTTTTAGATTTTATTTGAGACTAGGCATGCAAAAGAAGAACATGATGGTTTCGGTGCATGTGTAAAAGGATCCCTTAAAAAGTGAAAATTAAGTATAAGGATGGTGTTGATTTGATTGATGATTAAATCATCATAGCTTGGAGGAATGAAACATTTTATTATGATCAGATAAATTTTCTCATGTGCAAAGATTATTTTGGTTAATGTAGGAAGAAACTAATTAAATGTATGAGTATTGTAGTACAATAAATATAATGAGTGATTTACACTCATTTCAAATCTCAAATTCTAATTCATGGACTAATTAGAATAGGGTCATGGCATGATTTTGTTTGAGATGTATGGAATTTTATTGGAATGAAAGTGAATCAAATTAATGTGTTAAATAATTGTTTTTTAAACTCTTAAGGAATGGAGATCATGCAATGGAAACAAAGATATACTTTGACAACACACTATAAATTTTGTAACAAGGTAAAAAATATTTATTATATATTTATGTAATGTTAAACATTAGTGATATTTTAATTTTTTCTTACATGTCCTTAATAACTAATTACACATTAAATGTAGGGCACATTTTTATAGTAATTAGACATGAAGATAATGATGAGGGGGAAAACTACTATTTTTTCATTATATAGAGTAAAATAATAAATTAACCATAATTAACATAGATGGGGAAGACCTATTTTGTCCCACTATATCTGTGGTGGTTACAACAAACTGGGTTTGAAGATACTTTAATAAAAATTTAAGCAATGGATATTTGATGAAATTTAACTAAATAAGGTGGTAATTAAATATTAAAATTTTTTTATTTCTAAAAAAATTCAATTGGTAAAATTCCATGGAGAACATTACAACAAATGTTTGTTGAAAGTTCATGAATCTAAGCATGAAGAAATTATTGAAACACTTAAAAATAGAGCTAGTTTATAAGGTACATTGGATTGACAAATTAATATTTAATTCAAGTTAAATTTTAAATTATTAAGGTTAATTTTTATGTTTTTAGTTTATAATTTTTTTTTAATTTTTTATGAAATCATTACTAACACATTTAATGTAGGTTGTGGTAGTGGATGAGCTTCCACCTTTATGTGGTTGGTACCATGAGTAAGGAATATTATATTATTAAAAAATATATAATAATAATAATAAATACATGTTATGGTATGAAAAATATTATTCTATACGTAAAGGAATTGTAGTGCAATGGAATCCAAAATTTTTACTATTTTCCCTCTCATGGGTTGCGTGTAATGGATGCTTAACATTTGTACCTTTTTCCCTCTTAAGAATAAGAATCATATCTGAAGGGGTGAATTCAACCAATTTAATGTTTAAAGTGTGGGGATTGATTAAGATTATATTAAGGTCATTTATAAATTTATACACCCATCCAGGTGTGACCATGAATAAAGTTCATTTATTGGGTGTGTAGTTTAAAAATTGCCCATTATACTCACTAACATTTACTTCCAAAAACAAGTTTTGGATATGAGATAAAACATGTAATTTTTTATTCCTTGTCATGAGAATAAGATAATTTTATATGGTATTTCCATATGACTCCCCATGCAACATTATTATCTTGTAGTTTGTCTCTATCCCTTATGGTTTTCCTAGAACGACTACTTAAAGTTTTAAAAAAAAATCACCCTTAATAAAAAGAATAATATATAGAAAATTTAAAATTTTGGAGTCAAAAAAAGAAAAAATAATTTTTTTTTACATATATATCCTCATCTATATGTTACTATAAATAATGGTCATCGATTGGGTGTTCATTTTAAATTTTTATGTTATGCTCACAAACTTTTACTCCCAAAACATGTTTTAGCTATAAGAGAAAATGTGAATCCATTTATTATTAATAAAAAGTGGAAGATAATTATATTTTTTTATTATTATATTACTTCCTAATGTAACTTTAGGAGCTTATGATTTATCTTTACCGCTCATAGTTTGTATGCAATGATTGTTAACATTTTGTACCATTTCCTTCCTTAAGTATGACAAGTTTCTCCTAAGGCATGTGTATGACCACATAAATGTTTTTATTGGAAGGGATGATGGAGTGATAAATAATTTATTTATCATATATATAGTTTCATGTGTATTTGACCAAAAAATATGGTTAATTTATTGGGCATGCGGTTCAAATTTTGTATGTTATACTGACAAAAAATTTCTCCTTAAATCAACTTTTTGATGCTAGAGAAAATTTGCCATATGGGTGGAATATAATAATACATGGGATGATTAGATAAATTATCATGAAAATGTATGAGCTTACATGCCATATCTACCCCTCATTATTTTCTTGCAATGACTATGAAAAATTCATACAAATTTTCCCCTTTAGAATGAAAAGTTTCTTTTAAGAGATGCATCTATCCAGATAAAATTTTAAAATATAGGGGAAAATGGAGGATGGGTGAGTGTAATTATTATTTTTATATTCCCATTAATATGTGACCTCAAATATAATTAGGTAATTGGGCATGTGGTTCTAAATTTATGTGTTATAT
>JARHVA010011021.1:62500-70000 GCA_037957365.1 Torreya grandis
TTATGTAATTTAATAGACATTTATAGGAAAGGTGTATAATTGGGTTGTTCAATGGGGTTGCCAAATGGCATGGCTTTATGATCTAAGATCATAAAATAACTAAGTGGTTTAAAAATATCATCCAAACTCTCCTAGGATCTTGGAATCAACCATACGACATGCTCTTAGAATGGCATTACAAGACAAAAAATATATCAAAATGTAGCAAAAATCACCAAAACTTGACATTTGTGATCATTTTTCAAAACCATATAACGTCTCCCTATTGAAATAAAATAAATTCTCAAATCAAGATTTCTATTTCATTATAGAGTTTTTTTTAATCATATATTTTCACAACATTAAAATATTGTCAACTAGGAAAACATCACCTTTGGTAACCTTCAACTGACAACATGCAACAATAAATATGCATTAAATAGTGACACCAAGTGTTAATCTTAGACATGGATTATAAGACCATGACCATTACTTCAGTCAAATAGGCTAATGTTCAAATAGATATGTTAAATATTTAAATTTATAATTTAAGAATACCTAAGCCAAATTTTCTTGATAAACATCATTATTTATAAAATCTAAGATCTACACTAAAATAAGAAAAAGCCTTTGAGTTCAAGGCCTTCATCGAATCCCATGATGCAAATGTTAATCTCAAGAAAACTATGATAAGAGGAACAATACTAAATTAGATAAGAAAAATGTCATGGAGTCTTTGAGAAAAGTAATTTTTTATAATTTTTAAGTCAATTCTAGTCTCAAAAGTGTGAAATTTGAGTCAAGTGTCCTAAAATACACAATGTAGGGTTTGGAGGATGAGCTTAACAAATCTAGAACATAAATAATTGAAGAAAATAAGGAGGACATGAAAGATAGTAAAGTACCAAGAAGGAGATAATTTTTATGGATTTTTTTTTAGGAATTATACTCCACCAAGCTATTATTGTATGAATTCTTTTAGGTATTTTCTTTAAAATAGTAAGTAAATTGTTTTTAATAAAACTCTCAAAGGTTTGATTAACTAATTTTTATCCTAACATATAATATTAAATAAAAACTATAAAAATTAATTTTAGTAATATAATGCATCATATTTGACAAATTTTAATAGCTTCTAACATTAATTCATACATTATTTTTGAAGTAAACTTTGATATAACATGTATTCTAGCATAATAATTATCCATTGTTTAATAAAGGAATATAAAAATTCATAAATCATATTTTGAAAATATTAAAATATATTAGTTATAGTTACATCTTTTAATATTATCAGAACTAAATATTTGACAATATTACATCATTTGAATACATCTTTTCCAAAATAAATAAACATAATACATATGAAACCAACAAATTATTTCCTTTACACGAACACGGACAAGCTAAAGAACATCATTGTAGTCCACATAAGACTGTGTAAGATGTAGAGAGTGAGAGTATCATAAAAGGTATTTACTTCAAACCAACGATCCTTTTGGATCCTTTGTACACCTCTAATCCCTTAAGAGTGGCCCTAGCCTTTATGTATATAAAAATCTAAAAAATATAAAGAGGTCACTGTGTAAGTGAGTCAATAGTGCAACACATCCATGAAGTACAAGGAAAGTGTGATAGTGAACTGAGACATGATTTATTGAAATCATAATGTATACTTATTATATACTTTTATTATGGACATAAGTCTAAATATTGATAAATCCACCTTATAACATTTGAACTGAGTAAAATACTGAGTTATATTTTGTATAATTAGAATTTATCCCATCCATTAGTGCTCACATTCTAAATTTCATGAATCTATACTAGTGTCTCCCATACCTACCAATCCTAAAAGTTGTTTGGCATTGAATGAATCCTAGGAATTAACACTGATCTTCAAAAAGTATTTATGGGAAAACACCACGTATAGGTGTGTAGTAACTAAAATCTGGTCATGAATACTTGATCATTATTAATTTTATCCATTTTTTATATTAATTGACATGTACATTTTGTGGACACTTATTTCACCAATTTTAACTATCATAAGAATAAAATAAGACCTTATGTCACTAAAATCCTTCTACTATCACATATATAAATGATATTATGGTATGATGCAGACCTTAAAACCAACACCTTTCCTAAAGGGACATGCACATTGGGTGTTTTTTTCATGTTTGTTTATATTGTCCATTCATACAAATAGCCAAAATAAAAAAAGGAAAGCATTATCAAGGTTATCCTTAATATCCTTAAATTCTTTAATCAGTATTTTTCCCTCTTAAACCACTATAAAATCTCATTCAATTAATTCATTTCAAACATCTTGGCAAGTTTATCAATCGTATCATAAGAAATGAATTATACAAGTGCACATTGAAATTAAATTCCCTATTCTTCCCAAATAAGTTTCAAATCACTTCAATTAGAATTGAACCAAGTTTAAATTTAGTTTTACATAGTGCTAGCTAATTCTAGATTTATTCACAGATTCAAAGAAGCATAATGGTAGAAATCACCTAGGTGGTAGAACTAAATAGAGGTTTGATCCCTCTTTAAAGTATTGGTATTTAGTAAGTGCTCAGCATAGTGGGGTGTTGAGGTTTGACGTAAATCCAACTGATAGCCCATTTTCCATCCTTCACCCATTCATTTTATCTCCTTGTAGAAAAAATATAAGGTTTTAAACTTTAAGAAGGCCTATACATGTCTTTATACATTTGTCGACGATCACATCAATGTAGTAATACCTAATTTTCTCTATTGTACCCAACTATTATAAAAGTTAATTTTTATTTAAAATGACAAGATTGACTAATAGGACACCAATGATTAATGTTCTTGTCCTATTGGGAATTATTTAGTTGAGGGCACTCAAGCTTAGCTTTTGGAAGGTTCATAGGTTTTATATGTTATTTATGTTCCTATATTTTATTTTCCTATGTAGTCACCTAAAAATTTAAATAGATGAGTATATTTATCTTTTGCATAGTTTAGCCTTATTCATATTCATTTTCAGTTACAATTTATTGCTTTAAGTTTTCTATTCAAGAGTGTATTTATAACACCCTCTTATATTCTACCAGTTTATCATAATTAGGATTAATCCACCATAGTTAATTTTTTTTTTTGTTAACTCGAGCATAACTATTGAACAAGAGGACTTATGTGTTTCCAATCTATAGATCTTTCTCAAAGGAAATTATAAATGCCACTAGATTTTCATTATTTCAATATTCAATAAACATTTGTTAGTAATTACAACTAGAAAACAAAGGGAATCTATGAAACCTTTAATTTATCCACCTAGAATCTAATATTTTAACAATTATCCTCCCACTACCATTATTCACCCATAAATTATATTGGGTACAGTATTTCATATTGTTAATATTTGATGAGGTAAACCACCACACTAGGGACATAGTCATAATGTTCCTCCTCAACCTCCTCCTCGTCTCACAGATGGGAAAATCAATTCAAAGGATATGATATTTTTCATCAATAATAAAATAATCCTATCAAAATTTCTATTTTCAACTTATTAAAAACCTCATTAGTCAATAGGGATATTATTTATGCCACATTAGGGGATAATTTTATTCTTAGTGATACACAACCTACCACTTTTGATTTAATCATGAATACATTAAAAAATGAAGACCAAAGAGTTACTTTTGACAATGAAGAATTGCCAACCCAATAAATTATCATGCAAAATCTACCATTGTACATCCAGGTCAAAATGCAAAATAATGCATTAAAAGAGTATTGATTAATATTGGATCTAGAATGAACATTTATAGTATTAATTTATTATAACATTTGGGTTTTAACATTGGTATTTTTAAATAAACTAACTAAACTATCATAATAATTGATCATTATCCAAAACCAGTTCTTGGTTTAGTCATATTATATATAACATTGGTGCCAAAAATGATACGTACTTTGTTTAATGTTATATATAATCAATTGACTTATAGTTTATTATTGTAATGACCTTTTATACATATGATTACATTTGTACCATCTACATTACATAGATGTTTAAAAATTATGCACGACATATACGCTTAGGAGTCCCTTACTAATGATTCTCCTTTTTGATATTGTAAGGTTCAACTGTATCCATCATAGTCAGATGATATATGCATCATTCCCACTTCATTTATTATTCCTTAGAATCAAACATTCACATATGAAATTTGAGAATCTATAAATACCAACAAGAACATAGATTAAGAACAATTATTCATGACTAAAATTGATAAAACAAATATAGAAATGGATAAATAATAAGAATATCCACAACCAGAATTAAAAAAAGCATAAGTACATATAGAGTGTATCCAAGATAAATGATTAAAAATATAACAACTATACAAATTAAACAAATTAAGCCAAAACTAGAACAAAAACACATTAAAAAGAAAATAAAAATAAATAGAATCAATAAAAGGTTATGCATGATCTCCCTTTAGTGGCAAATTTAAAAGTACAAGATGGGCATGTCTCTGATTACTATGATAGTGATGATGATGATGATGATGATGATGATGATGACGATGATGATGATGATGATAGCTATTATGATATATGATCAAGTTCATAAGTTTGATTTCAAAATTTTATGGGATTATTTATCTCATATCTTGATTACACCTATTGCTATAGGTATCTATCAAGATAATTTTATGCATATTATTATACATCAATCAAATGATAAAGGTATACAACTTTTTGGCATGCCTATGATTTGGAATGACATAAATATGATTACCAAGGATTCAATTATGGTCACACAAGAATAAATTAACACGTTAAAAAATGACTAACTTTTGATTTAAAAATAATAAAATTAAAAGTTAAAGCATGCATAATTACATAATGAAGAGCATAAGTATTCACAATGAGAGACTCATTTAAATACCAAGACAAAAAATATATTAAAAATGATATTTTTACTAAAAGAATATAATAAATGAAGACAAATATATCAACCAAAATACAAAGGACATTACTAAATAAAATTCCTTACATATAGAACCTTTATATATTAACCCCCTTAGTGATGGAAATCAATGCACCAATGTTGAAATCCCATCCTTATGTGATGTTAATATTTTTAGGTTAACACTCCCTGAATATCTTAGATATGATCATCATTGTCAACGTTATATCACAAGGCCTAAATGATGAATTGGATATATTAAGATACAAGTTATGATTGAATAAACAACATGTTCCATTATATTTCATGTTCATCCTACAATAGATTATTATACTAAAAAAATAGCTAGATCATGGACAAGAGCCATAGGGGCAGTACTGGGAAATATTCATGATTATATCATATTTAAGAATGAAATTTACTTAAAAAAAATTTAATTATATGGATGAATATATGATAATATCACCCAAATAAAATAATTTTCTTGGATATCCATGCAATCACCTCGATATCATTTGGTAGCTTGTGTATCCCTAAAACACAAAATAAATTTAATAATAATAATAGTAGTAGTAGTAGTAGTAGTAGTAATAATAATAATAATAATAATAATAATAATAATAATAATAATAATAATAATAATAATAATAATAATAATAATAATAATAATAATAATAATAATAATAATAATAATAATAATAATAATAATAATAAAATATTACATAGTTTCTGATTGTTGCATCTTCTTCTTCTACTTGTTTGCATTTGTGATCAGTTAATCCATTCTTTTATTCCTTTTGATTTTAATGATTTGTTTTCTTCTTGGCCCTTATAATTTTAATTTCCAAGTCTATAAATTATAATAATAGTGCTCATCATCATTCAAATAGTAACATTTTTCTATTTACATGCATAATGTTTTACAAAATTTTCTCATTTTTCCTGTAGGATAAAATTGACTAGCATAGGACATGAATGTTGATCATTAATGTCTTATTATTTGATACTATCATTTAAATTTTTATGCTAAAAATATGAATTTATAGAACATAGATATCTAATTCTATAAATTTATAGATTATTTGCTTGGTTTTAGTATGTAATTTCTAGTTTTTTCATGCAAAATCTCTTGATTTCCAACTCTATTGTTTATACATGTGACATATTTCAAAAAATTCACATTTAATGAAATGATAATGTATATTAAGTTACTTTCATACATTATTTTTAGTCTCCTAACAATTTATAATAGTTTCAACTCACTTTACATAGAGGACCAACTCCCTTCTATGGAGCCATTAAACCTTTTTCTAGTGCACATCTCATTTATTATAGTTTGACACATTGATTCATTTTAGTTTCAACCTCATTATTTTCTATAAAAAATTCAAAAAAACATTTAAATATTGTCAAAAATCCAAAATTAAGATCTAAACATGATTATCTTTCTAGTTTAAATCTTTGCAATATGTTATTTATGTCATTATTATTATAAGACATATTCATTTCCTATATCAAACATGCATTTCACAGGTATCTATGAAGTTTTTTTCATAACATACATATATTTTCTAAGATTTAGATGTTGGAATCTCCTCTACCCATTAGAATTTTCATGTTGGGGGCATCTTACTCACATGTGCAAGTATGTAGGTGTTATCATTATATAAACCCTATACCATTGAGCTTTCAATTTCATATACATATTGTTAAAATTTATATCTTACATAGTGTACATGAACATTATCTTTTATAGGATATTGGAATATTCATAAAATAGACTACCTTTGCTAATTATATGTTACATTGATGTTTCTTACATGTATTTAGTATAATACACCTTTGTTTTAATATATTATTGTCCCTAGGGCAATGCGTGAAATTATTTTCTTGATACATATATATGAGATAATTCATGTTGTGTGAAGAATTTGAACATATCCTTACTTTTTTCCATGGCACTATGTGTGGTTTTTAATATTTGAACATGTCTTTTCTTTATGCCTTGGCCCTATGTGTGGTGTGTGACATTTGAACATGTACTTGCTGGCCCTTGGCTGTATATGTGTGACATTTGAAAATGTCCCTTGTTTTGAACATTCCTTATGTCTATGCATGTTCTTTCAAACAATTTAACATGTCATTTTATTTGTACTTTAGCCCATATATGTCAAAATTATATCATTTGTGTTTCTTATGCGTATTATTTTTGAGCTTGATGAGTTTGATAGGTTTCATGATCCTCATCATACACTCCTAACAGACTAACATTATAATTACATGAGATTCAATGATACATTTTATAAACCTAGCCTATTATGTTCTATGCAAAATTAAAATCTTACTATGCTAACACTTTTCCATATGCTACAATTTTTCAATGATAGCATATTAGTATGCATGTTTCAAGTTTACTTTTATTTTGAGATGAGTGACTTTTAAGGAGCAAATTTTCTCACTTCAAAAGGGGTATTTTAGTGGGCTTATCATAATATAAGCCATTTTAAGAGATAAATCATAGTTTTAAAATTTCAAAATCATAATTTCAAAGTTTTAAATTA
>JARHVA010011021.1:75000-77500 GCA_037957365.1 Torreya grandis
TAAATAGACATCCTAAATCTACCAAAAAATCATCCCATAGAGGTGGCTTGACAAGAATAAGAATAATTTCCATCAGGAATGTGCCATCACAAGAAACTATAGTAGGAGGAGAGAGTACATCATCAAAAGAGAAAAACTTACTAATATGGAGTGAAAGAGATACAAAAACATCATCCATGTCACCTTAAAAATATAAATCCTCACTAATAGGAGGATAAGGAAGTGAAATAGGAGCTAGAGTAAGAGAGGGTTTAGAAAACCCAAAAGGCTCAATATCTACCTCAAAGAAGGCTACAATAGCATCCCAAGATCCCTTTAGTGATGTGGCATCCATAATATGAATGTGCAAGTTGTCTGAAACATTAAGGTGAATCAAGAGAAGATATTCATTATATATAGATGTAATCTAATAAATATCTTCCTCATCAGTGAAGTTAAGAAGATCACCAAGTAACATTTTCCATAAGCCTTTCAACTAAAGGTGTATCTTCATTTTTATTTTCTAAGTGGTATAGTTTGATGTGTTGAGGGGATCCATTGTCGAAACATAAGGAAGAAGCTATGAATAATAAAGAGTGATCCCTCCTAAATTTGGCACTTTATAAATTTAGTGTTTTTTTTTTTTTAATAAATTTATGACGTCAATGGAAGATAATTTAAATCCATATACTTTACAAAAAAAAAACTCAAATTTGAGTTATAGTTCAAAAGATATAGGTTTTATGAATTCTTGTAATCAGTTAAAAACATTAAAATATGCACTATAAGCTGATTTTAGTGAACAAATCAAAAAATAAACTAGCCTTACAACCACTTATCAGAATTAGAATTTCACCATGAATGTCCTCAGACCAAAAAAAAATCAGAAAAAAAATCCAACCAATGACCCCTATGAGCTTAAACACATTTTACTATAATCCCCACCATTTATCCACCATGAATCAACATTCACCCCACTCAAAATAATTCACCCACAACTAAAGTAAAAAAATATTTACAATATAAAAATATCCACTTGAATGATGTTTGAATTTCATAAAGTGAGTTTGACCATTGCATGTTTTAAAAATCATTTTAGAATTGTAAACTACCCACCCAAGCCACTCAAAAATAGCCAAAAATCATGAATTAATTAGGTGAAAACCATGCAAACTAATAGAGAGGTAGTCTGACTGAAACAAGATTGATTTGGGGCCATAGAAGTGTCTACAAGTGGGGAATAAATAATAACCAAGAAGGTAGAGGTCAAGGGAGGTTATGGATTGGTTTCAAAACCAAAAGATACTAAGAATGAACTATACGATGATGTGATGTGGATGTAGGGTTTCGACGAGTAGGTCAAGAAGTTATTTTACAATGGACATATCCCCATAATCTTCAGATCTATCCATCAGGATCAAAGTATTACCACATATCTAGACTCCAAACACCACTTATTAGATCTCTCCTCTACGGAGTCCTCTCCAACACCCATCTTCTATGCATCCTCTCCAATTCCCAATAATCTCTTCTCATGTAGATCCAAAACTAGATCTAGATGGAACATAGACCTCTGATCAATATAATAATCCACATAGGAAGGTTTGGGACCCATGAATGTGTCATTTTCAATCTGTGTAATCTCTAAAATAATGGCAAAGGATAAGTCAGAGGCTATTGTGAACTTACAACATGGTCATGTCAATGACCTAGAGTTCAACCCCAATTGTTTGCTCGATTTCAATTTAAATACAAACAAACCAACCACAAATAATTTGTTAAGAAATTATCCACCTTGATCTATAAAGGTAATTTAATAAGAATGGTAACCTCACTTCAGATCCTCCTACATAGCAAATTCAAAGTATAATAAAAAACAAACTCAGATCTTTTTGGATAAAGGTAGAAATGCTAGCCTCATAAAACTATAAGGGAGTCTACAAATAAATAATCACATAAAAATTAGAGGCTAAAACATAAAAAATAAAGGCTAAAAAATCTCTTCAAATTGAATAACAAATTATCAAAGGATGGTTTCAACCCTTCGAAGCTCTAATACTATGAAAAGGATGAGAATAATATCATTTTGAGCCAGGAGTCTGAAGCATTGAGAACAAAAACATCACAATAAGCTTGAAAATAAATGAAATACAAGGATAAAGCAAATCAAATGATATTAAGAAAAAAACATACTAGTTCAATAGAAAGCCTTTGCTTTAATAAGCAAGGCAAAACTAGAAAATAACCTAACTAAGCAATGTGGGTTAAATCTTCACATAAGACAAACTAGGAGAAAGATGAAATACCTAGCTATAGACTAACAAACATGAGAAATACATAATCTAACACTCAATACTATCTAAAAATAATTTATCATAGAAATTATTTTATAATATTATCAATAATGAAAGTACAAGTATTATCAAAAAAATAATTATGGAATTAAATGCAATGATGGTGTTGGGTTAGATGGTACTTTGACATACTACTATTATTTTATATCCAAGAGAAACCCTTTATT
>JARHVA010011021.1:82500-102026 GCA_037957365.1 Torreya grandis
TTTTTTGAAAGTAAATTTAGAATGTCTCCCTTTTGGATTCTCGACTTGTGATAACTAATCCTAAGTGAATTTTGGAAACGATTATTGCTCCTCACATTTGATAAAGAGATCATTGATGTGAGGTAATGTATATCTATTTTCCATTGTTGTTTTGTTAAACATATTGTAATAAATACATATCCTAATGGTGACATCCTTATTTTTGACCAAAAAAACCTTTGGTGCACCCTTAAATAGATGTACTCAGATGGATAAGACCCTTAGTTAACAATTTTTGTAATTGTGCCTTCAATTTTAAAAACTTAGTTGTTGTCATTCAATAAGTTTATTTTAACTTTGGTTAAAAATCAAGTATGATTTAAATAGAGAAATAAAATTATCTTCTAGGTGGTAGAGATAGTACTTCATTAGGAAAAACATGACTAAAATCATGAAGAAAGGGGAAATCCTCTATTTAGGTTCCTATTCTTCTTATATTTCATCAATTATACACTACAAACATGATACACCCTTTATTTTTGGCCCCTTTCAACTCCATTATATCAATTTGACTCAACATTATGTGTCTCTTAAATTTTTGAACTACTATAAAGTAGCCTTTATCATCCAAACATGATATATTTTTGGTGAAGAAATCTACTTTAGCTCGATGCTTACATAGACATTTAACCCTAAGTATAACATCATAAGATCTTATGGGTGCCACATATAGAGTTAATGTAGTAGTGAAACTTAGAGGATATAATTGAAATTCAAATATACATTTTTATAATTTTTTGACTACTCGATTTCCATATTAGACTAACCAAGAAATTGACATAAAACAATATTTTTATCTATTTTATTAAGAATATTAGGATCTATAAAATGTTTAGATGCACATGTATCAATAAGTACAAAAACAAGGCAAGCAATAATTTTACATGGTGCCTCCACTAATGTCACTTGAAGGACATCCTAGCGGTTATACACTGCTACATGTATCCTTTGATGGGAAACCTACTACTAACTCATTAGGGGTGCTTCAAAATGGGCACTATTTTATTTATGAGGTTAGTGATTGGCATAATGATCTCCACCACTTTCAAATCACCCTCATATTGGGTCTTTCTTCTATTACAGATTTTGCTCACTATTAAATTTCCCACTATTTTTATTGCCAGGTCTATTATGGGATTTAATTGAGTTTATAGTCTTAAAAGTGTTCCTAAAACCTATGTTTTTATTTCCACCATTCCTATTGCTTCTACAAATTTTATTTTTAAAGGGAGTTGAGTTTTTGTGATGAGGCCCCTTAACTTTGTAGTTGAAATCTCTCCTAACTATCATATGAGTTTTTAATTGTTAATCATACTTTATAGCATTTTTAAAAACCTATTCCATCAATGTAGGCCGATGAAGGTCTACATTAGTTTTGATTTAAGGATTCAAACCCAAAATGAACTCTTAGATTCTAAATCCCTTATCCCATTTGTATCTTATGCACTTATTTTATAAGTTAAGTGGACTTCTCCCAATAGGTAGTAATTGGCATATACAATTATGAAAGACTTTAGATGCTGGTCATCTTTCTATAAAAATATAACTGTAGCAACCATCTCTTCCTAAAGGAAGACAAATTATTCCTAGATGGTGTTTTTTTTTGAGATAAATTTATTTATAATTTCATATTCTCCCACAAAAACAAGGAGCTTCTCCATCAAGTTAATAGGATCCCAAAACAACATTGGATTCTTTAGAAATGTTTTTGAGTTCAAAGTACTTATCCATATATATTAACCACTTTTTTTCACCATCCCAAAGTATTTATCCATTGTACTTAGGTGGGGTTATTATGTTTAGCTCTCTTTCCAAATTAGTTTTAAGTCAAACTCTTTTTCAAGAGAGTTCAATATTAATGTTCCTATCATGATTATCCTTGTTTTGGTGATCAAACTTCTAGTTATCTCTACCATAATTTTGATCTCCCACATTTTCCTCTTCTTTATGACCCTCTTCAAGAGTAAGCTCATGTCCTCTTTGTTCAAGAATACCTATCCTATCTTGGGAGGCAATTACGATGGATAGGATTTTATCCATCTTACCCTATAGCTACTCCCCATTTTATTCACTTTCACCATTATTAGATGTTGAGGCCATAATAACCTGGAGGGATAAAAGAGGTGAAACTTATAAACATAATAAGTGTGTCAAAGATAGGATATGATACCACAATGCAACAACCCCTTTATGAGTGAATTTTAAAATGGAATTTTATTTTCTTAACAACTCTCTCAATTTTTTTATTAATTAATCAATATCCTAATATGCATTATTACTTAAAAATAATGAGAAGTAATTTTAGTTATACAATACATCCCATTTGATAAATTTTAATAATTTACAGATTTAATTCATATACTAAATTATAACTTTAATTCATATATTCTATTTAAACTACTCTTTCATATAGCATGTATCTTGGTAGATATATCATCCATTTTTTCAATAAAGGAATATAAACATTCATAAATAACATTTTAAAATTACAATAATAGATTAGTTCTAGTTGCATCATTCAATGTCCTCATTAATTACATATTTCACAATATTACATTATTTTAATAGAATTTTACAAACTAATTATATATAATCTAGATAAAACAAGCAAATTATTTCCTTCACACGAAGATGTAGATGCAGGGGAACATCACTATAACCTACAACAAACTATGTAAGATTCAAAGAGGAAGAATAAAATAGAGGGGTTTTCCTACAACCGTAAAGCCTTTCAGATCCACCCTACACCTCTCATATAATAAGAGTGACCATTTCCCTTCATGAAAATGAGAGATATGAATCTAATGACAAGAAAGAGGTCATAGTGTAAGTGATTCAACACTGCATCTACTCCACACAACATGAGGAAAGTGTGATAGTGAATTAAGAAAGGATTTAGTGCAACCAAAAATTTATAATTCCCGTATACATTACTTATGGCCAAAATTTTAGATCTTGACAAGTCCATCTAGCCAAATCCTAACTAAATAAAATACTTAGTTGTAGTAAGAATATGTAGTATTTATCCCATTATTTAATGCTCAAATCCAAAATTTCACAACTCTATCCCTAGGTCCCCCCGACATACCCATCCTAATATTTGGTTGTCATTGAATAAATCCTAGGAATTAACACTATGATCTTAGAAAAACATTTATCAAATAATGCATTGTATGGTGTCCCATACCACTCATGCAAGTATTGTATAGGTGTCCCATACCACCCATGCAAGATATGATCTTGTTCACATTTCATTGAATGATCATACAAAAAAAATTATGTTTATTTATTTTGTACTTGGTTGATCTATAAATTGTTATTTCTAAGGATAATTTCAAATCCTCGGTGTTGAAATTGTGAAATATATAATAAACCTAAGTTTGCTATCTTGTTGCAATATGACAGAGGTGATTGATTGTCAAAACTTGATAGACATATATTCCATGTTCAAGATACCTTATATAGGGTTTGGTAATGCTTACTAATCATTGATGGTATAGTATAATCTTTATTGAAAATTATTTTAGTATAGATGAGTGTTTAAGGAGGAGGAAATATCAAATTGAAAATTTATGTATTTGTCTTTGATAAATTAAAATATTCGTTTTAAAACTTAAAAAAATATGAAATTTAAATAATTAAGTGAATCAAGCTATTCAAATTAATAATATATTTTTAAATGCAATAAGGTTCCCTATCCTTTGATTCTTGACCTTAAAATTACTATTAAAATGCTTTTGTTTAATCATAACTCATAATGTTGGCATTGCGGGTACTCTTTTAATAAGAATATTAGTGTTGAGAGGAATATTATCAGCTAAAGAATTGTACGCAAACTATTTTGTTTGAAAATTATTTATAAAAAAAAACTATGTTATAATATCATCCACAATGATGAGACAATTAGTATTAGGAAAACAACAATAGCGAAATTAAATGTAAGAATAGTGTTGGTGTAGATGGTACTGCGACATACTTCTATTATTTTATAACAAACAAAACCTTTTATTAATAGGAGATTAATACAACACTCAAGCGCTGAATCACCAAAGAAAGCAAATTTTTACCTTTTAATGTTTTTCAATATTGTACATGGCCCATAATAAGGAGGTTTGATTGCATTATCAAGTATGAATGTTGAAATTATATTTTACTGCCTTATTAGAAAGTAACCATGGTATTGACCTCCATTGAGTATCCTCAAAATACTCAATAATTACTCTTGCCAATTATTTAGAGTAATTGGCAACGAAGGAGATGATGGAATTCCAAAAAATAGCTAGACATTATCCTTCGTTAAAAGATTTAATTTCACTATCAATAATCCATTTTAAATGGAAATCATTGTACATACATAGACCGTTATCTTTTATTCAAGACTATTCTCAATGCCATATACTAATACAATTTTAAATCTTCACCCATATTTTCTTAAGATTCAACCTGATTCATCATTAGCATTACATCCTTTGAATGACATACAGGCAGGCCTTGTATTGATAGTCTTTATATCAATTTTATTACTTTCTAGGAAGACATCAAAGACAACAAAAATGTAGTTGCAAGAGTAAAGCGTAGAACTATGTTGGTTTGCCGTAGTTTACAAGATATAGCAGAGTCCAAAAATTTATATCAATAAAATAAAAATGAAAATAAAATTTTCAAATGTATATTGTATTTTATAAACCAGAGAGAGTTATTCAAGGCTGAGCACTATTTACACAAGTTTAAACCTAGTTGGTGTAATTAAGGTGCCTGCAATGCAAGCAGGGCGCAATCTGAAATGTCATAAAGCAGATCAAGTAAATTTACACACAACTGTTTAGAGTTTAAACACATTTTTATGCAAATGAAATGCAATCAAATTAAATGAAACGCAATTAATGAGGACAAAACACAATTTTGTCCACAAAAGCACAGTTTTAAAAGGTTAGAATGCAAATACTATAGTGAAAATGTGGGCTAAAAGTAATGCAATGTAGTTTATTTATTATGGCACAGTTTAACCCACAAAATGCAGTGTAGAAAAACTATAGAACATATTCCAAGAAATGCTCGGTGCAATTTTACTACAAATAGAACAACGTTTATAAATTTAATACTCAAGCTGGGTTTATTAAAGCACAATGCACAATATCCCAAACATAGATTAAGAAAGTAGATTGTGGTTATTATTTTGAGCCAAACACAGTTCATACTTGAGTAAGGCGTAACAGGAACTATTGTTGCCTATTTTCCTTCAACGTGCTCCTCCAAAATGCGTCCTCCCTCTCGTTTGGAATCCTTTACTTAAAAATGATTTTTTGTTGGTGAAGAGGGTGTGTTATATCTGCTAGTCTACACAGAGAGGAAGGCATCCCTCTTAAAATAACTCAAAAACTAAAAACATGAATTAATTTTGTCTATCCTAGTATTCCCATGGTGGGTGTAGCTCGTTGAATTTATTGGTAAATGTATTTAATACATGGAAAAGTTTCAGTTGACTTAAAATTATTTGCTCTCAGCACGGTCTCCCCCGTTTGATTCAAAATCTTAACCTCCTAGTCATATCAACACCTACAAAATCTCAACCTCCTAGTCAAATCAACCTCTTAGCTGCTTAGGTTTTTTAAATATATTTCACTAATTATAGTTGAAACTTAAGGGATTAATGGATTTATAATAACGTAGCAAGTGTGATTCCAGTTTTATGATTCCATGTGCCCATACAATGCTCATCTATGTTTCCAATCCACAAAATATCTTTAATCACGGGTTTCAAAATAATATAATTATTGTGATGAGCGTCTAAATAAATAAACATCATGTAAATAGAGTTTCGTCAATCGTTATGGTTTTGAAACATAATGTAAATAGAGTTTCATTGATCTCGTTATGATTTTGATGGTGATGGTTTAAAAATATATCATCAAAACAATATTCTTTAAATATTATTTTTTATGATGTATTTTGACTTTCAAAGATATATACCACTTGTGTATATATATACACTATATGTGTAAATTATATGTATATACATATCCATATATGTATAGATATTTGTGCTTACATATAAATATATACACACACAACTACATATATTAAGGGTTTTCATATTTAAAAGAATAAGTATTTTAGTATCCAATACAAGATGAATCATATTTAAACAGGGTGTAATATATTGACAAATTATAATATAAAGGGACCTTTCAAGAATTAAAGTGTATTAATTTATATATTAACATGGCATGAGTTCTCTGATTGATGATATTAACACACATAACATGTGGTGGAGAATAGTAAAGACTCAATTGAATTGTCTACCCATGTTTAAGGGTACACAAAATTCATTGTTTGTATTCAATAATTAAACATTTAGTGAAACCTGTTAAATGGTAAAATAAAATCATAATTTATTAAATAAATTTGTAAAATATAAAAATAAATAAATTTAATATTAAATACTTATCATCATGCTATTATTTAAAAATAAATTCATATATTTCCAATTTCATTAATATCACATTTTTTTGAGCTTGTGAAAATTACTTATAAACATTTGTTAAATATTATATCAATTTAAAAATATTTTATATTTCATATTAGTCCAAAATAATATAATGTGAAAAAATACATTTAACTAAACATTCATCTTGTTCAAATGAGAAAAACAATCATACAAACAATTCTTAAAATATATTAAAATCAAAGTTCTCCCCATAGAAAAGGATTCGGTCTGATCATTATTGAAAAAAAAGTTAAGTAAATAAATCTGAAAAATATTTAAAGACTTCATAAAAATTTCAGCTTCCTTTATTTATACATTCAAAAAGAATTGAATATTGGTATTTTAGAAGCATTTATCAGTGATTCATCTAATAATTCAATTGATTGAATTATAGAAGATTGCAAACTACTGTAATTTAGAGGAACTTAATAGCTTTGAGTAAAGGAAATAATATATAAATTTATAAAATAGAATGAATCAATCAAAAAGAGAATTTATTTTATGATATTATATATAAATTAATAAAAATATCATTTTAAATATTAATTGGAATATATGTATATGTATATGTATATGTATCTGTGTGTGTATGTGTGTGTGTGTATATATATATATATATATATATATATATATATTTTGCATCAACATTTATGATTTGAACATTAAAATTAAAAAATACATAATATTTCCAAAGAAAATATGTATATTTATATAGATTATTAAATCATAAAATATTTTAAATAATTTAATATTGAATACTTAATTATATTTGTAAAAAAATTCTAAATTAATAAATTTAATGTTAAATATATAATTATTATTAAGAAATATATAATTATGAATAGTTATTATCAACTCATTTTTAAAATTTCTTTAATATATTGTATTTTTAAATAGAAAATATAATTTAAAAATGTAATGGATTAAAAAATTAATATATTTTTATTTATTTTGATAGTTTTATAACTTATTATTTACATATCCTTCACAACATAAATTACTTGTATATTAGTATTAATTTTAATTTTTTAATTATATATTTAAATATATTAATTGATAGATTGGTTCTATGATTAAATATAAAGCCAATAACAATTAAAATATTTAAAAAAATAAATTCAATCTCAAAACAAAATAATAATATTGTAAATCCCATTGAAATTAATATATTTTATTAAATGAAAAGAATTTATTAAATGTGAATATAAAAATGATAAATAAGTACCTAAAAATGAATACAATATATAAATTATGAATCACCATAAACTTAATACATACCATATGATTTTTGTTCTTGACATTGTACAAATAAACCTCTACAATCACATCAACTAACTCATAATCAACTACATCACCAAAACAAACAAAGACAAAATATTCATAAAAAATAGTTATCTAAATTCAACAAACTTTAGACAATTAAAATACACACTTGCTTTCATGGAAGCCATATTTTATCCCATTGCATAACTATTACATTGAAAAACATTGCGCAAATCATGTATTCTCATGCCATTGGAAAAGTCACAAATTTAGTATCATATTATTCTTAGTCTCGTGAATGTTGATAAAATCAATTGTTTAGGACATGGTATGTGCCTCTCAATGGAGGGAAAAAAAAACAAAAAAACAAACTCTCCATAGACCATGAAAAGCCATACTTTTCCGACGATTCATTCATCCTTTAATTTTCACCATGTCTTAACCTTTACATCTATTGTTGACACATCACTACCGTGTTTTTTAGGATATGCAACATTGGACACTTACATTCAAGAAATTAGAGTGCCACGTTGTGGTTGACTGGGTTCCATTTTATGTATGTGGGAATGAACAACGGGTGGAATAAATTTAATATTTTCATTTCACACCACTTCAAAAATGATATCAGAGGTCAAATTGGGCAAACATCAGAATTATGAGTTGACGGTAATTAATAATTTTTAGATTTAAACATCTTAAGTTAATTAAATATCTCAAATCATTGTATTCATTTTAAGATTTATATTTATTTCAATATCATTATAATTAAAATATTTATGATTTATTTTATTTTATTATTTATTTATATATAAAAATAAAATGAGATCACAGGTAATTAAATTTTTTTAAATTTAAACATCTCAAGTTAATTAAATATCTCAAATCATTGTATTCATTTTAAGATTTTATATTTATTTATATATATATATATATATATATATATATATATATATATATATATATTATTTTATTTAATAAACAATGAAAAAATATATATAATTTTTAATTAAATATGTTATTATTTCAATTTTTAATTATTATATTTATTTTAATAAATAAAAATGATATATTTAATTATTATATTTCTATTATTATTATTATTATTATTATTATTATTATTATTATTATTATTATTATTATAATAATATATAAAATTGTTAATTATAAATATATATTTTAAAATTTATCATATTAATTTTTAAAAAATTGTAAGTATTATTAGAACATATTCATGTAAATTAAATATAATATTAACATATATTTCTTTAAAAAAAATTAAATTTAAATGTTGCATGAATAAAGCGTATTATAACAAATGTCACCAAGTTTTTAGTTTCAATTATAATATGAATTTCTATTTGTGTCATTGATAATAGAAGACTATGATGTTACCTCAAAATTATTTAAATAATATATTTTATTATTAATAATTTGATCAAATGTGTATCAACATATATAGCACGATTCTTATATTATTCTAAAATTAAAATAAATTAGAACACGTCATCAATACAAGAAATAATTGTGTAAGACTAGACGAGAGTAGTACTATTATATTTGAAATATAATCTAGAAATTAACCATGGGAAACATTTGTAATAAGTTTATTCCCCGTCTATTTAATATAATGTACCCATCTCTTTAATGCATTGTATAGGGTTTTAGTACTCTTTAATATTACTAATAAATTAGCAGTTGCCCTAAAGGTACAAATAAAGTTTGAGGAATTGTATATATATATTTGATTATATCTAATAAGTATTAATATGATATATTAATACTTTTCACATATATTATATTATCCATCTATATATATACAATTGAAATAAAACAATTAAATAAGAGAAGCAGTATAACTATTTGGTTTACTAAAGCAATAGATAGCATACCTAAAATATCCTCCATGGATATGTATAATAAGCTTTGTTTATAGATGTGTACAATATACTCTACTTATAGCATTTTAATTAAGTGGTAAAGAATAAGAAGAAATATACTATATTCAATGATCCATTCACATATGATAGTTATAGTTTATACCGTTGATATAAACTATTTTTTGGCCATACCCAAAGCCTATAAAAATTAACAGTATATACTGTTAATATAAACTTTTTTTCTGGCCATAACCAAAGCCTATATAAGTTAACAACATACAGTTAATCTACAAAGAATCTACATACATCTATGTATAAGAAATTCATTAAACTTCACCTTGAATTTAATCATATATTTTTTAGAAATCATAACTTGTAGACTTGTAATTATAGATAAAATAAATTTCAAATAACACAGAGGACAAAAGAGCAAAAAAATCAAGGAAAAGCCATATGTAGCACTTATCATATGAAGCATCAGGTAGGCCTCCATGAATTTGCAGTAGAAATACTAGATATTGATGTTAACACTTGTATCAAAAAATTGAATTCCAAGTAAAAATGATCAATTTTAGTAGAAATGAAAGGAAAATACACTACCTACAAACATGTCACCAGTTAACCAGCAATAAACAATCAACTAATCAATCAACTAATTATCAAGATATCCTTCATCGATATTAGGTAAGAGATCCTCTATCTTAACATCCCCTATAATATACCAAATAAATATACACAAAACAAGTATGCACAATATTGCATATTTACAAATAAACTTATAATACCATATAGGTACACATAAAATAAACATGCACATTATTACTTATTTACATTAAGAATGTGTGTGTGTGTGTGTGTGTGTGTGTGTGTGTGTGTGTGTGTGTGTGTGTGTGTGTGTGTGTGTGTGTGTGTGTGTGTGTGTGTAACACACACACACACACACACACACACACACACACACACACACACACACACTCTCAAGTAATAATGTACATGTTTGCTTTCTGTGTGTGTGTGTGTGTGTGTATATATATATATATATACAGAAAGCAAACATGTACATTATTACTTACATGGAGTGTGTGTGTGTGTATCCCCTGCAATACACCAGATAAAAAATATAACATCATCATAGAGATAAGAGGACTCAAATTCATCACTTTGTGATGCAGTCATTGAGACCCATGGACAACCCCTTTACTATTTCTAGTAAGAGATTCCAAAACATGTATTGATTTTAAAAGCCTAATTTTTTTTAGTAAATTGCCTCTTATTTAGTGTGACCAAAGTGTACACTATAAAAATAATGTTCAATAATTGTAAATAATATAGAAACCTTGTCATATACTAGATAAGCAATAAATTTGTATGCTATTACATACTTAAAAAAACTAAAAAAATAGCAACCCCCTCAAATATACTAAATAAGTAAACATGGAACAAAAATGTATAGTATTACATATTAACAAACATGTAGAAATAGTGACCCTATAATATAACAGACAATGATACACTACACAAAAATGTACATTTGAAACTTAATTACTGCCTTGACACCTATGGTATTACATTTTTACCAGAAATTTATTGATTACAAAATGAGACGCAACATTAAAGGTATCAAATTGATATGACATTTCAACTTATATATTTACTATTTACTGATGATATTCTACTATTTAGCAGTGAGTCCATAGGGTGGCTACAAGGTTTAAGGAAATCTTGAACCTATTTCATAAAGCCACAGGAATGCAAGTAAGTAACCAAAAATATTTGATTACATTCAATGATATTCCTAAAGGTTAGGCAAGGTTCCTCAAGACCATACTATGCTTTAATATTATTGATTTCAATATTAGATTCAAATAACAATTTAGTGCAATTGATACCTAGGTAAGTGCATCAACTTGGGGGATAAAAAATGGCCTACTTGTGGTCTAAAATTTTAGAAATATGAACTTTTGTAGATAATTTGGGATAGGTACACTCAAAATTTGAAGATGGTATACAAACATGAATTTTAGCATTTCGAGTCTAGTTTCCAAAAAAATTTTTTTTTGAAAAATGGTTAAGTATAAATAGGTCAAACATCTAAAATTTGAGGAAGACCTGCTATTTTTAAAGAAAACATAGTAGATAGATGGCCGTGTGGCCCACCATTTTTTGAGCATCATTAAATATTATTTAATTTTCTCTGGTGAATATTTAGATAAGATCTTCTAGTGTGTTATAATTTTTTATTTATTTATTTAATGAATATTTATTTATTAATTTTGCAATTAAATAAATCTTAAAAATTGACAAAAGTTGGATATCCGACTGTGTGGCCCACCCTAACTACCTCAAAAAAAATGATTTTTTTTAATGTGTGTAGAATTAGGCCTAGTTTGTTACCATATTTTTGCACTTGGATCAATGAAAAATAAATTAGATAAACATGAATAGGCATGTATAAGTACAGTATGTAGTCACCTAAAAAAGGTGTTGTTAGAAATAAATATAGTTTGAACCCTTAAAATTACCCAAAAATTATAAAAATCATATATTTAAAAAGAGGACAATGTGATCATTGTGATGGTAATAATTTTTCAAATTTTAATGTTAAAATCCATATCGTATTTTCTGATTAAAGTTAAAATTTGTTGGTTTTTCTCAAAACTCTTGGTCTCAGTTGTAGATGCATGGTCACAAGCCTTTGGCTCTGAAATCCTCGAGCCTAAAGGCTCAATTTTAAATTCAAATAATGCATATGTGATATATAACATGTACATGTATAATGTGTATGCATTATATAATGCAATACATAATGTGTACACATTATATAATGCACACATGTTACTTTCAAATAGCCCAAAACAAACAAATTTCATGTTTGTTATAGGGGAAATGTCCCATTAGCCATGTATCCTTATACAAAAAGGTCAAATTTCATGTTTCTTATAGGGGAAAGGTCAAATTTTATGTTATTTTGGATAGTGAATTAAGGTGTCATAACATCACATTAGACTTCAAAAAATTTACACATTTTAATATGTCATCTTAACTACTTATAATTAAGGTTTAAAGGTCTAACACATTATATATCTTACAATATAACTGATTTTATCATGAGAGATCATAAAATGCATTTTAAAACCTATGATCAAAACTTAACCTTTATAGTACCAATTATTGTGCATTAGAGTATCAATACTTGACTCTTACATGTCAAGATGTGATTGATTACTTTTAATTTACAGAATAAATGTTGAGAAAGTATTGTATATTACATGTTCAGCTTCTGGTGTACTTTAATATGTATATACACCAATATGTTTTGTCAGTAGAACACATGTTAACAAAATCCTTATTTGACAATTGAAACATGCATAGCTATCAAGGCCTTTCTCCTAGTAGGGCAAGGATATACCTTACTACCTTACTTGCCTAAAATCCTACTTACGCTTAAATTTCATGTTTCTTATTGATGTTATCCTACTTGCCTAAAATCATATCTTACCCTTTTATTATTTATTTGATATCTTTGACCGGACCCCTTTATTTATAAATTTTGAACTAATTTATTTGAGTGGAAAACCCATTTAATTGGACTATGTAGTATAGATAATCTTGTGTAACTAGAAATAAGAATTGAGCCCTTAGTGTAACATTGCATCTCTTAGATATCTATTTTAATAATGGTATCTTATAGATCCCAATACTTATGAATCATGCCTTGGATTGTCCCAAAAACATTCCTAAAATTTGTTGAATAAAGTCACTTAAGTTTCCTCCAAGGTCACTTAATGCATTTAATTCAATAGGTGCATTTTGAGGTCCCAATTGAAAGTCTAACAAGAGTCTTTTGTTGTTACAATTATTCAAGATTCTCCTAATGTATTCAAATACATTGTTCAAATTTTGCCTAAAATTAATCTCTTGTGAAAATATGGTTAATTCTCTATTTCGTGCACCTCCTTCATCTACCTGATGCAGAGCTTGCACAAGTTTTCCCTTGCTTATCCTTGAACAATGGAACACTTTCAAATCTCAAGCTTACGAGTTCATCCACCATGTAAAGGTATAAATTCATTATATTTCTATAAGATTAAAATATCTTTAACTTGCTTAAAATATTCTCCAATAACCCTCTATACCCCTTTTGAAACTATCTCAATCACTTACCTTATACTTGTGCAACTCTATCTTTCCAAACTATCCTTCCTTGTAGCCCTTTTCTACCTAGAAATAGGTTAGTATAGAAAATTACAAAAAATTATGACTTTCCAATATTATAATCTCTTTTATCTTTTTGAAACATACTTATGGGTCAAATTTTAATACCTATCTCAATCTCTAGGTCCACTTTCTCCCTTGTAGCCTACCTAATTAGGCCTTCTTTAGCCCTTTCCCAACACCACTTGCTATAATTCCATAATATAAGTACCATACAATCTTATAAATGTGTGAATCAATTAGGGTATGTTAAAATATATAATATCACATGTTTTTGTGAATTTTTAGTGTTAGATTTCTTCCAATAGTCAAAACCCTAGTTGGTAGGGTTTATGAAGATTGTGTAGGCTGAGGGTCATTTAAATTCAATATATTTAACTACACAAAATTTCAAGGCAAATTATAGGTTGTTAAATCTCTCTCTAGACATATAGCATCTTTTCCATTCTTTAATTTAGACCTCAAAACCCTTACTACGTTCACAATGGGGAAATCTTAGTCATTTTTGTTTATGTTCCATGATAGAAAATAGGGTAAGCATAGGGTTTTTGTTATTTAAAATTACCAATAGTATTTACAACCTATCTTATGGTTCTTCCCACATCTCAATAATATCTCCTTTATTATTCACTTTGGACTCTAAAACAAGATTCAAGATAAAGAACACAGTAAACAAACTCAATGTTTCATCAATCTTTCTCAAAACCAACAGTCTGTATAACCTACAAATAGGTCCTCACGCACTAGTGACTTAACAAAACCCTCTAAAATATAATTTTAATCCAAACAAGGCACATTACATTATTACCAATACTCATAATTCTATACCAAAAGGATCAAATGCTACACCAAATTGTTTACATATGATTGTAATGCATACTCCCTATTATTAGGCCTAGTTGTCTCTACAAAGTAGTTTATTACACTTAAATTTTGAGTTTATTATCACATAAAAGAGAATATAATTATTTTTTAAACATTTTCAATAATCAAACAACCATTCACTTACCATGTTATAGATTCAAATAAGCAAAATGCTCAATTACAACCATGCAACTTCAATGCACTCAGAATTTTCATTAACACCTTCCTCTATTCATCAAATTTATTTTTATACATGACCATAATTATTTAAATACAAATGGAATACACTATTAAAATACAAAACTAACTCTACCAAATTCAACCAAGAATCATAACTAAATCTTGGATTGTTTCCTACATTGGGGGTCATTGAACTACATTACCATTTTTCATGATTTTTTTTTAATATATGCACTTTTTGACCATGCATATAAACTAAAGAAGATATTTACGAACTTTTAATAGTCTTAAGGCCTCTAAAACACCTATTTTACATGGTCCTACCCCTTTCCACCTTCAAACAATGCATGAAAATCCTTCCATAAGGCTTACAAAATTCAAAATTTTAAATAGTGGTATTTTGGAGGGAAATTCCATCATTCAAATTTTATGCAAATTTTGCTAACCTAGATCACACCTAAGACAAAATTATAACCTAATACACCTATGAAACACCTACAATACTACTAAAATACAAAATTGAAACCATTTTGGGGTCCATATAAGATACTCCTACATCATGCTACCAAGCTAAATTTTTTTTTCATAGGAATCAACTTGATGTATGTTCCTCATTAGTTGCTTTGTATGTTATAATTGAGGGTTGATAGTGATACTCTCCTCTCATAGAGGTGAAAATTTTCTTGGGAACCACAATTAGGCCTCATTTTGTTCTTCCTCTTCATTAGTATACCTATACATGCAACAAACTTGTTAAAGAAATCATAGTTGTTACCTTTTGTTGCTTGCTTTGGATGTGTATACCATGCTTCCACTTCTTCAAACTGATACATAACAACCTTTCTTCCATAAGACACTACTGTTACAAATGTGTCTTCTTAATCCTTTACCCATTCTCCTTATTTGGTACACATCATTTCATACATATCAACTTTTGTGTCCTTACCTGCTATCTAATTTTATAAATGCTTAGTTTGTTGTTGCATATCATCTTCATAATTTCCCTCTATCTCATGCATACATAAGGATCACATGTTCTCCTTCACATTATCATTATCTTGAATTAATACTCTCATGTTATTACCTTCATTTGGATATCCTTTTTGGACCTGTTATTTACTACTCAACTCTTTTTCTTCTCTTGCCTTTTCAAGACTTTATCTCATGCATTGGAGCTTTCCTATTGCTCCTTCAATGAAATTGCAACTAGAAATCTTTACCAAATGTTGAGAAAAACTTGAAAATAACTCATTCACATACTTTATTTAAAATTTTTTACTTGAAAAAGGTCCACATTCATCAACTTGAGCTACCTCAATCTCCTTGGGTTGTTCATCTATCTTCACTTCTTCATCCTACTGCTGCACCAAGTCTTTATAACCTGCAACCAATACCTTAGAAAAGACACCAAAAAATTTGTCATCATTCTTCAAAGGTAGTAATGTATGCTTGATTACCTTATGCTCCAAATAATAGGTGTTCTTCACCCCATCATGATTAGTTAACCTATCAAACTACCAAGGCCTTCCTAGTAACACATGACAAACATCCATGGGGATGATATCACACATGACCTAATCCCTATATGTTCCAATATAAAAATTTACTAAACACTGTTCATTAAAAATCATAATATATCCTTTCTAAAGCCAAAAAACTTAGTAAGATGTAGGATAAGGTAATATTTTAAGACCAAGTTTACTTACCATTTTATGGGGAAATAAGTTGTTTATACTATATGAGTCTATTATCATCTTATAACATTTACCATGAGACTTACATGTTGTCCTAAAGAGTGTTCTCCATTGTGTAGGTTCTTTCTCCTTTAGTGGCTTCAACAATGTCCTCCTCATCAAGAGTGATTATCTTTCTTAGTGCCTCTATATGTGAAACTGAGCCAACACTCTCTTCCTTTGTAGGATGCACCACTTGATTTCTGCTCTCATTTTGATAACTCCTTTCTTGTTGCTCCTCTAAACACTTCCAATACTTATGACCTGAATACTTGTTGCATTTAAAACATTTTCTTGTGAAACCACTAGTCCCTCTTCCTCTAGATGCATATCCAATTTTGTAATATGGCCTCCTACCTCTATAACCACCTCTTGACTATGTTTCATGTCTTTTTCCACTACTATCACCTTCCTCATATGCATTCTTGATGTCATACTCTCCTCTTCCTCTCACTTGTTCACCTCTTCCTCTTGCTTTCTGTGTATGTTTATAGTCATATAAAATGTAAAAATTGGTGACTTGAGCATGGCTAATGACACCCAACTCATAGTTCCCTCTTTCTTGCTCTCTTAACCCTCTTAGGCTTCTTTTCATCAATTCCCAATCATCAATAGGCTTTCAAGACCTCATTACAACTTAGTCAGGACCTATTTTCCATTCTCTTTCCATCCCCCTAGGTCTCGAACCTCTAGGATAATAGGGCCTATGTTGGACTACAATGTTGGAAATTAGGGTGTCCCCTTTCTAGTGCTCCTATCTAATCACCTTTCGATCCAAAATGACCATTTTTCACTGAATCCTCTTATTCATTATGTTGGCGTAGTATAATTGCATTTAACCCATGATCAATAGATTCCCTATAAAATCCCATTTAAAGATCATTTGGAAAGGGGTTAGAAAATATCACAAAAAAAGGAAGACTACTCAAGCATATTTTTCGTATTCTCTGCATACAACCATCCAATACTATTTTTAGCTTATTCAAATCCTTATACCAGTCCCTAATCATCTCAATCACACCCAGTTTAGCATTTCCTTGCATTCTCATATTGCAATTTCACCAAGCACTTTCAAAGGGAGAACTACATATGGCTTGATCCCTCTTTAGAGTTTCTGTATGTAGGTAGTGTACCCACACAAGAGGTGTGGATCCATGTCCAATGAATATTAAAAACACTAAACCCCTCTCTTGCTCAAAATTGATCAAAGCATAATGGGAGATGGGGTTTGAATAAATAATCTTCTCTACAAATATCTCTACAAAATTCTAGCTGCTAAAAATTTAGAGACAAGGTCACATAGACCTATCGAACAAAATCCAAGAAGCTCAGATCTTTAGGACAACAACATTGGATAAGTACTATAGTGTTGGTGTCACTTTTGTCCACTTTCATTACTCCTTTCCAATTAGAAAACAAAAGTTATAATCCTACCTACAATAGTGTCCCAAGCCTGCATAATGAATATCAGATCTTGTCTTAATTAGATTACCATAGTTTAAACTAAGTCTTATTTTCTCCCTCTTATTACTATTTTTAGAAAAGATCTAATTACCAATAAATTTCATAAATTAATAGATTATTTATCACATATTATTTATTGATTTATCAATCCATACCATTTAACTAAATTAGGAATAAAACTCCAATTATTCCCAAAATTGTTAAATCATTTTGGTGAACCCAACTTACTTCATTTGTGCACAAAAAATATAAAAACCCCCTAGGGTAATATTCCTACTAATTTATATTATAAATTTTTGAATTTTTAATTGAATATTTAAATAAAAAAGTCATTTAAATTTTTAAAATTTAGTATTAAATTTTAAAATAATTTTCTTTCAAAGCCTAGTTGGCCGTACTAGGTCCTAATATTTTTCCAACAATTTTTTGATTTTTTACTAGCATATTAAAATAAAAAAATTCCTTAAAATTTTAAAATTCAATAGTAATTTCAAAAAAATTATTTTTCTCAAAACCCTAGTTACACATACTAAGTCCTATTCAATCAAGTATTTTCTAATAATTTTCTAAATTTTTAGTTGCATATTTAAATCAGAAATCCAATTTCATTTTCAAAATTCCATAGAATTTTAAAAAAATATCACTATCAAAACCCTAGTTGTATGTACTAGTTCCTATTCACTTCTTGAGGTATCACCTTACATGTTTGTGAGCTTCATTTCAAAAATGGGTTTCACTTATCTACAATTATTTCTTGCACAAAATAAGGAAACCATCATTGGTCCTATCATGTACATGACTAATAAAGTTTATCATATGTTAGTACAAAGTTTAATTTTTTCCCTTTCATGCTTAATTTGCATAATAAGGAATGATATTAAAAAATTTATTGCTAAACATGTACAATATGTCAATATTTCTTTTGCATCTCTCTCTCTCTCTCATGCGAAATAATTTCCAACTCCATTTTGTTAAACATGTTAGAAATATTATGTTACAAGTCAAAGATATTTATGCATTAATGAATAATTACATGATCTCTACCCTTTGATTTCTATTTCTCATATAGAAAAAATTCAAATTTATCATGATAAACACATTACAAATGTCATAGCAAATGCCAAAGTTTCTTATGCATTCATGCACAAATTCATGCTTTCTATCCCAAACTTACTATCTTTCATATGGAATGCTCTTTATAACCACATTGTTATACAATTTATAACTCTACTTTCAAACATTTTATCCCACATACATGGTCTCTACCTAGAGGATCCATCTCATAAGCTAACAACCACCTGTCAAGTTTCAATGTCATGAAATAATTTCCTTCTCCTCCTCTCCCCCAAGAGGGTGATAGTTATTTTCCCTATAACCAGGTCTATGATATCACCCCACCAAAAG